>JAJHSJ010000002.1:109759459-109947820 GCA_021015155.1 Magnolia officinalis
TTTTGGCAACTATCTTCGATTTTAACGCCAAAAAGCTCAACCATCAATGCAGGTGAAGGAACGATGGGTAATTCTCTGGTAAATAATTATTACTTATTTACCCGATAATTCCCATTTCCTTCAAAAATCAAACAGACCCTGAGTGAAATTGGCACGGTACCCAATATGATTCCATCTAACCAACTTCCAAGCTTTTCCACTCTTCCCAAACATGGAGTGGAATTGGCACAGGACGAGATGCAATTCCATCCCACCTAAGCCTATCTAATTCAGCCGGCCAAACAAGCCCTAATGGTCAATTACTATTGTTTCCTATATTATACTATGATCCACATAAGATTCAAATCTTCTTATTTTTTATATTATGTTGTAAAATGAGCTTTCAACACGGATGAAAGATGTGGATGTGAGAAAAATACATCACAATGGGCTCCATAATTTGGGATCCCACATACCTGAATGGATCCACTCAAGTTTGACTAGCAACGTTAGCCAATAACTATATCACTACCATTTGGTACTTTATGGGCCTCACCATGTTGCATGTGTTTTATATATGTTATTCATCAATTTTTTTCACATCATTTTAAGGCTTGATCCCAAAATGAGTAAACATGGGCAGATCTTAATCTTAGGTGTTCATGATTAAAAACCTCCTAGTGCCGACTATAATGTTTATTTGATGTCTTACCTCATGATTAGGACATAAAGACCTGAATGAAGGGAAAAAGAAATATACACACATATATACATATGCACACACACACATACACACACACACATATACATATACATGTACACACACCACACACACACACATATATATATATATACATACACATACACACATATACATATACATACATATACACACGTATACATATACATACTTATATACACACACACACACATATACCTGCTTACGAGGAAACTCAAATCCTGCAGGTATAGCATAAAACACCTAAGTATATAAAACCCAGCATGTATGAAAGCTTTTATTCAAACTTATATTTTATAATAAAAAAAATAATGTTTCTCACATAATGATTAGTTTAGCTTTAGAATTAGTCCAAATAGTCATCTAAATGGGCTCAATAAAATTACATACTTTTATCCAAACTTTTCTATATGACAATTTGATTTTTTTTTTTAACAATTTCATACTCTAAACTCCGGTTGGTGTGAATATAAAATATCTTATATGTAACTAACTTACAGGTTATCCAAACACAAAAACTAAGTTACCTATAAGTTAGTTACAACTTACACCCAAATAGGATTACTTGTAACTTTCTTTCACGTGTAAGTAGGTTACCTTTAACTTAATTACAACTTAAAAAACTTACAGGCATCCAAATGAAACCTAAGTGACTTACAGGCCTAACGTTTGGATTTCTGAAAAGAGGGAAAGGGGGAGAAATGCACCAACAGCCTCTCTCTCCCTCCCTCTCTCTCTCTCTCTGTGCAATCGTCTCTCTTTCTCTCCGCCTCTGCAATCGTCTCTCTCAGTGTCTCTGCAATCAGCTCTTTTATCTCTATAATTACCGTGCGCAGGTTGCTAGGGTCACATGCTTCTTTTTTTCTTGCTTTTGAATTGCCTGATTCGGTGAGGCCGTGACAGTGGGGCCCACTTTATGTATTGATATATCCACACTGTCCATCAGTTCTGAAATCTCCTTTTAGGGCTTGGCCCAAAAAATGAGGCAAATCCAAATCTCAAGTGGGTCACATCACAAGAAACAACTATGATTGAATGTCCACCATTAAAGACTACATGGGGGCATCGTTGTGTTTATTTGTCATCCAACCTATTGATATGGTCACACATACACGGATAATGGAAAACGTAAATATAATCTTGATCCAACTCTTTTGGGGCCCGTAAGAATTTTTATTCGTGGGCATTCAATTACGGGTAATCGTTTCTTGTTCCGTGGCTAATTTAAGATTTGGATTATTTTTTTCCCAGCCATGCCTCATAACGAACTGATAAATATACATCAAGGCGGGTCCCATGGTCTAGTCAAGTATGGTGGACCATTGCTCTTATATTTTTAGTTTTTATTATTTAACTATTACCCATTAAAATGGAACATTTTTATTTTATTAAACCATCTTGCATACGGTTCCATAAATTATACAACGATCAGGCTCTATTAGAGCTTTCAAGATTGGCATTGAGTGAGAAAGCCGAGTTCCAACAATTTGAATCCTACACGATCAAATTCATAAATGAATATCAACATCTGCTTCTATAGTTCTATCTTCAATGGCTTCGAAAGAATCCAAAATCTCTTTATCGGATGTTTCCTTAGTGTGTTGCGCTATTTTCTTATATTCATTCTTCTTGTTGTAAATCCATCAAAGAACCCAATTATCTAGCTACAACAAAAAGATTTCTTAATGAGCTCAATTAAAAAAATTTCATAGTTCCCTACCAATTCTTATATTAAGTTATTGCTCTATATTATAGGTGTTTTGAATTAGTAGGCCCACTTTTATGGTTAACTTGATGATTGTATCACCTTAAGAATTGGCTTAAATATTTATCTAGATAATCCTAACAAAATTGTATATTTAGTGTCAAGTTTTTTTTTTTTTAATGTAATCATAATATATTAGAATGATTTCCTACGCTAAACTTGGTTCGACATGAATATAAAGTTTCTTGCACATAAATAACTTACATGTTACCCAAACAAAAAAACTAACTTACCTATAAATGACTTACAACCTACGTCCAAACGAGATTACTTGTAAGTAATTTACTGGTAAGTCACTTACAACTTAAAAAACTTATAGTCATTTGAACCTGCCATTTTTGTTTGGGGTTTTGTAAGTTGGGTGGTAAAAGCCACGGAGGCGTTCATTATCAACGGGTACCGGATACCTGACCCAATTTAACCAGATCCGAGGGCTGTCAACGGCCCACGTTGTGCAAGGCCAATGTCTTCCCAAGCCCACCCCGTTCTAAAAATATTAAGCCGACCCAGAGCCCGAAGCGCATGATCCAAACGGTTGATCTAGTGGCCCCTACCATGATCTAGTCTTCTCCACTGGGTGATCATAATTATCATAGTGGAGAAGAAAGCAACTCATATTTAGACGAAAACAATTGCAAAATCACATATTTGTAATCTTCAAAGTTTGCAAGATTTTTGGAGCTTCCTCATCTAATGTGGGTCCATTCATGTGTGTTTTTTTTTTTTTCCCTTATAACACACGCACGCGCACCCCCACACACTCACGCCGGTGGAATTCCACCTATGGATATCGAACCCTTGATCTGGTGTTGAAACTCCTGAGAGTCTACCACCCGAGTAAGAGTAAGGATCCGGTCCATTCATGTGTGTATGTCCAGCACGAACATGCACTACTGTTGGAAAAATTAGGAAAGATCACACATTAGATGGACCACGTGTATCTCCCAAGTGAATCATCTGTCAGTTTGTTTTACCATTTGATTTCCTTTTTACATTTAAGTCCTACTTGATGAGCAGATAAGCCTGATTCTTGGATCCTAAGTTTGGCAAATGGGACCCACGAGTGGTTTGGATTCCACCTACAGTTGTAAAAGTTTCACTCACTTGAAGAGGTCAATCCAGCACTGCGACAACGCAGAAATCCATTTCAGATATGAGCCATTCATTAGGTGGGTCCCACCATGAACATGTCCAATCTCATGAATCATGTATGCCCAATAATCACGTAGGCGATACTCATATGACAAAAGAAGACTCTTAGAAAGAAATTCATTAATGGTCCCACCATGATGTATAATTTGCACGTCAATACGGTAGGTTGCGAGAGTATGTATTAAAGTGACTTAACCAAGTTCCTTAGGCCCCACCATGATGTATATTTTGTATCCAACCTTCCATTCATTTGGAGAGATCATTTTAGGGCAACATCCAAAGAATGAATGAAATCCAAAGCTCCAGTGGACCCCAACATAGAAAGCTCTATGGACAGTGATGCCCACCATTAAAAACTTTTAAAGGCTACAAAAGTTTTAGATCAACCTGATATTTGTATTTTCCCTTATTTCTGTATTTTTCAACTTTTAAACAGGTTGGATTTCAAATAAACATTACGGTGGGCCTTAGGATAGTTTCAACGTTGGGAATCATTCTCCCCACTTTTTTCTGTGATGTGGTCCACTACAGATTTTTATCTACATCATTATTTGGCTCATGCCCTAAAATGATATCTCAAAATTGATGGACGGTGTGGATATAACACATACAGCGTAGTGGGGCCCACAGAACTTGGTGACGTTACTTCAGTAGCCTGCCCGATGGGACAACACAGGCAACAAGGCGTTGATACAAATTTTTTATAGTCATGTGGGGCCCACCTTGATGTATATATGTTATCTAAGCCATTCATCCATTTTGACATATCATTTTAGGCGTTGAACAAAAAATTATGATACATTGAAGACTGAAGTGGACCACACCATATCAAATGATCCGAATAGTGCCCAACCCGATCCGACTGGGTTTCCCTGACCGAGTCAGACTCGGATCAGGTTAAACAAATCAAGCATCGGATCTGTCCGAGTTAGATGACCTGGACTCACTCTCGGATCGGTTCGATTTCGGGTCAGCCTATTAGAATTTCAGATCTGACTGGGTTAGGCCCAATCCGTTCCGACCCGGACCGATGCCCAGCTCTAACCTCGGTTGAACTCTCCTCATGAGCCTTCCGCTTCACATGAGCCACCTATTTCATATAATTGAGGCGCACCTCACACGGGCCGCCTACCGCGAGTGTGCCCCTGCATCATGAGCCCAATCAAAGATTGGTTGGCTACCCTTACAATGGATTTTGCATTTATATTCTGAATTTTCAAAGCATTAAACACATATTCCAATGCAGTGATAAGTTTTATTAATGTGTTGGATTAATAATGACCTTTGAATAACATTCCGAACACAGTCGAGTCACTAGTGCACCCCTTGAACAGAGACTCATGGTACCAACATTACTTATTCACAGCTTAGATTGACTTGCTCGAGTAACATACTACTCGAATGGGTCATCAAACTATGTTTGGGCCAGACTAGTCTCAGTCCCAACCTGGCACAGCATCGTAAGTTGACTGGAGCCTGTGCAAGCCTAACATGGCCTAGTAATGGGCCTCCGGTCCAACCCAGCAT
This sequence comes from Magnolia officinalis, assembly GCA_021015155.1. Classification (NCBI taxonomy): domain Eukaryota; kingdom Viridiplantae; phylum Streptophyta; class Magnoliopsida; order Magnoliales; family Magnoliaceae; genus Magnolia; species Magnolia officinalis. The sequence goes on from JAJHSJ010000002.1 coordinate 109,764,622, forward strand.
GGTTTCTCAATTGAAATCAAAAGGTCTCCTTTTTATTTACGTTTTGGGCCCATCTATGTCAGATAACCGACTGTTAGATTCCATGACAGAACTTTGCTTGAATCCAAATAACCTTTAAGTTTGGGACGAATTTGCAGGGACATGATCTACCGCATGATATGGTTCCTACTCTTGAAATGGTTGACACTTTTCCTATATCATCCAATTTATCTAACACTATCTTGTGAGTGCTACGAGCAATGCATGGGCAGGCAGTGTGGGCTACATGGTAAAAGAGATAGGATGCAAGTTACAAAGAGAGGCTGTAACAGCCCACGCCCACACTTGTATGATATTGTCCGCTCTGGGCACAACCCGCACGGTTTTGTTCTTGGGATCGCCCCAAAAGGCCTCATACAGTATAGGGTGACAACTCTACATATAACCACCACAACTTCAGACGGTACTTCCGATGTGGGACAAAGCTTCACATTCACTATGTGCACAGTAGCCTGCCAGCCACAGTAGCCTGTCAGCCACACAGTAGCCTGTCAGCCATCTTGGGGCCCGCCCACATGTGTGCCCGCCCACATGTGACCACAGTGACGGGGCGTCACAATATCCCCCACCGAGGGCAGAGCCGTCCTCGGCTCTGATACCATTTGTAACAGCCCACGCCCACACTGTATGATATTGTCCGCTCTGGGCACAACCCACACGGTTTTGTTCTTGGGATCGCCCCAAAAGGCCTCATACAGTATATAGGGTGACAACTCTACATATAACCACCACAACTTCAGACGGCACTTCTGATGTGGGACAAAGCTTCACCTTCACTGTGTGCACAGTAGCCTGCCAGCCATCTTGGGGCCCGCCCACATGTGTGCCCGGCCACGTGTGCCTGCCCACATGTGACCACAGTGACGAGGCGTCACAGAGGCCAAGGACTACACCAAAGAAAGGTAGGGGAGTGCCGGCTATACGGGGAGAAAGAAAGAGAGACTATGAGCTGCTATGCAGAAGGTGGGTGCATGTTATGAGAGAGGTTACTTTTCTTCTTCTTCTTTTTTTTTTCTTTTTTTGTTAGCTCGTTAGTAATCGATACCAAGACCTCAATGTTGAAACGAGATATCTTTCGCTCAATCCACCACTGGAGCAAGGTTTCAATGGTGGAAATCATTATTCTCATTGTTTCCGTGGTATGATCCACTTGAGCTCTGGATTTGCTTCAATTTTGGTCTCAACCCTTAAGTTGGAAAAATGAATGGATGGCATAAATAAATCATATACATTCACCATGGGTCCAACTGAGTTTACTCGGTTGGATAAGGATCCGATTTCCTTGTCAATAGGTTGGATGGGAAATCGATGGCGTAGTAAGTTACTCAGTATGCTCTTATCTTACTGATTAAACTCAGTTAGGCCCACCTTGAATGCATGCGGTCTATCCACACCGTCCATCTATTTTTCCATCTAATTTAAGGGAATAAGCCCAAAATCGAAGCATATACAAAGATGAAGTGGATCATACCACAGGACAGGATTGATTTCCATCTATGAAACCACTTCGTTGGATGGAAAATAAATATTTTAGTGGATCCAGGATGTTTTTAATAGTAGGAATTTAGTTAAGATTGTTTTCAATACGGATGGACGGTGTGGATGTAAGGAAAGTACATCACTGTGGGCCCCACAGTTGGGCATCCGAAACCGCCCTACCAAACAGCCCCGTTCCGCACTTATGCAAAACAAAAAAATGAAGGAGAGGAAAAAATAAAAAAGAAAAGAAATAAGGGTTAGGGCTTCCATTGCCAGAGCAGAGAGGGGGAAGGAGACGCTACGACAGAGAGAGAGAGAGAGAGAGAGAGGGAAGGAGACGCTGAGAGAGGGAGAAGGAGACGTTGGGTCAGAGCAGGTAGGTGCACTTTCAATGCAGCTGCGTTTCCACCACCCTCTCCCAAATTCGAAATGGATAGCCGTTGCCTGTAACAAAGTAACCTGTGACTTGAAAAACACCTAATTCCCCTGTTACATTTCTTGCAATCTTACCTGATAGAAAGTTACAGGTTGAGACTTTGTTACCTGTAACATTTCTTCCCCAAACACAACTGTAAGAAAGTCACCTGTAACTTTCTTACATTTTACACAAGTTACAGGCATCCAAACGGCCCCTTACAGGGAAGTGACTTCTCACTCCCAGCCCCTACAGTTTCCTGGAAGATTTGGAAGATTTGCCTGTAAGTGACTTGCAACGGGTGAATTTCCTCCCCCAAACACCACCTGTTAGTGACTTCCCTGCAAGTTACTTATGTTTTGCCCAACTTACAGGCATCCAAACAGGTCCGGATCCATTTTCAGGCAACATGACCGGAGAAGAGCTTTGTGCTAATGTGGGCGGGGGTCTGATAGTGGCCAACAACGAAACGATCCGCTCTTTCCTCCACTCCGCATCCCAAAAACCCCAACTCTCCCAATCCCTTTGCGAATCTGCGTCCAATCTCTCTCATGAGAACTCGATCCCCTACAAAACCTTAAGAGATATATGGTCTGCTTCTCCCTCCTTTTCCCACCCGAACCTTCGTCTCCTCTTCTCCACCTCCGATTTCGTCTTCAGCAGCCCTAAACCTAGAGAAAAGGTAAAATGACAAAAATACTCTCTCTCTCTCTCTCTCTCTCTCTCTCTCTCTCTCTCTCTTCTTTTTATTTGATTTTTATTTTAAATTTCAGAGCGAAGAGCTCAAGGAGAGATTGAGGAAGCTTGCTGAGCTGGCGGCGGAGAATGAGTACGAGGAGCTTGTCAAAGATATTAGCAATCTCTTATATTCTTACTTGGCGACGATGAATTCTTTCTTCTTTTCCTTTTCATATTTATGGTTTTAGTGCTTCTTCCGCATTCTGTATTCATTCATGATATCTTGTTTTGTCAAATTAGGATTTTTATTTTTATTTTTTTATGTGAATATAGTATTTTGTTGTTTTGGAATGACGACATGCCCTATCGCATCCCTGATCCACCTCTTCGAGTGAATGGTGTTGCTGAGAGACTCTCTGTCATCGTCCTCGTTCCCCTTCTGGTCTGTAAAATCGCTGATACAAATCTGGAGAGGTTCCTCGTCATAACCCGATCGCCTAAGTCTTCCTGGAAGAAGAGGGAGATAAGAGCTTGGTCGGAAAGAGAGGCAAAGGAGGCTGAAGGGGATGGAGGAAGGGACTCGAGAGAAGACATGTTCTCCGAGTTATAAGACTGATGCTCAAGCTCTCCCAGCATGCCGCACTCTGGAGGGTGAAGGGAGAGATCAGGGGTGCTAAGCCACCCACTGAGCGCTTCGTGTCCGGAGAGAGGGGATTCCCATGTCTGAATCCTTCTGCTTCGATGGAGAGGGCCACCTCTTCAAAATATTGAGGTCGAAGGACTTGAGACCCGACGATACACATGTTGTGAAAAAGTAGTATACAGCTGTCTCCATCTCAAACATTCTTTTTCTTTAGATGGATGCAAGTAGGTTGCTGTATGTATGTTTTCTGTCATACCCGAAGTTTACCGTGTATGTTGAAGGTTTGAACCATTTACGCAGGCCTTTTTTCTTTTTCTTTTTCTTTTTAATGAAATAAAGTGTGTGCCAATGTTGTGAACCCCGTATATCTAAAACAACGAGAAAAGAACTGACCTTTTGATTTGTTATTGAGAACCAAATTAAAATCCTTTTTACTACATAAAAGTAGATGTCATTTCAGGTGTTTGATTTAGCAGAGACTGGGAATATTAGCTCACCATAAAGCAACCAACTCGCCCAAAAATCAACTCGCCCTTATCTGCATACACCTCTACAGGTTTAAAAGTATCCATCAGATAATAAATATATAGCTGTTAATGCCTGCTTCTGAAATCTTCAAGATTGGGACAAATGCGTTAAATGATCAACAAGGTCAGAATAATATCATAATATCACCCGGAGGGGAATAATATCATATGGAACTTTTGAGGGCATCCCAACCTCTGGGCATCCCACAGTATAAACAAACCAGACACCCAATCCAATGCCATAAAGCGCATACCACATGCACTGGATCACGCCAGCAGTGCGTACAGTAGGAACCTTGAACCACCAGCAGCGGCAATAATGTGTTCACACTGATAGGACATCCAAAAATAACAAGGCCCACAGAGAAAGCTAGCAATAGGACATCAGCCAGAACCAGCTAATGGGATAATTAGACTTTGACAACACCCAAAAACAGCAATTTAAGCAGGAAAGAGTAACATGAATTTAACGAGTGAAAAAAAAATATCTAATGGGAGATCTGAAAGGGGAGTTTAAGTATTAATCATGTTAACAACATCTACCAGCTCATCTCTGCTCGCAACTGATAAAACTTCAAAATGTTCAGCTAACACAGGTAACGGAGATTATAAAAATGTTTTCTCCCACCTCCCCTCCTTTAAGCAGATGGTCCGTTCCATCTACCACCATTCTTCCCAAAAACCAGATAAAGCACTTGCATAGACTTTTTAGTTCTTCCACACCGTGGTTAAATACATTGAACCTCCGACTGCTAGGGGAAACGAGGCATTATGATGGCACTGCAATAACACATTAGCAGCAGTGGTTGTTTACAGCTCGGAATTTCAAGTATATGGTAGCAGGAAGAAAAAAATAACTCAAAGAGGGGTATAATGGGTGTGTGCAAATGACATACTGTATGTAGAGGTGTCAATTTGCTCCGGAAGCTCCTTTATGTCCACCTCAAACCTTTCTTGCACCTTCACATATAATGCAAGCATCCAAATCAAATCACATGCAATGAGTATCATAAACCTGATTAGAGAAGTGAAATGGCTCCTCAAGCCAGAAGCGTATGCATCTTTATTTTTTAACCACACGTGCCTTGTCCTGGCCAGTCTGGTCATCAGGTGGGACAAGTAAAAAAATGGACAGCTTGGAAAACTTTTAGTGACCTCAATTCAACATCTGCAAGCCCCACCAACTGACAAGACATGACTGATGTTAGTGCCATGAAACATGAGTTGGACCTACCTGATGAACAGTTCAGAGATCTCGTGCATGTGACATGGCACATTCATGGTATATGATTCAGATAGGCTACTTTCACAAGTAGGCCACAATACCACTCACCTGATTAAGAACATCAGAATCTGAAGCAGACGAAACAAATGTGATTGCAAGTCCCTTGGTACCAAACCGACCAGCCCTGCCAACCTGCAATGAGAAAAACAGCACTTCAGTGGAACAATCCAGAGTAGTGAAGATGCCAAGCACCTCCAGCCATCAAGGAAAGAATGTAAAAGCCAATTTTTGGTAACAACCCTGTGCAAGTAGGTGTCAGCAGAATCTGGCATGTCGTAGTTGATGACAATGTTGACACGCTCAATGTCTATTCCCCTGCCAACCAAATCCGTTGCAACAAGAATCCGTTTGTGGCCCTCCTTGAAGCCCTTGTAACGCGTCAACCTGGAACATGACATGCACTGCCCACTTCAGAGATTCCAATAAATTGATGGAGAACAGACAGATGGGTGAGATGCATGCAACAAAGCCAGCAGATGGCTCTCTTGTTAGGGGAACTTCAATTAAAATAGAAGGACCTCAAAAGATAACTAGAAGAAGACCTACAATACTCAGGTTAAGGAGGTGGTGAGCAGGAATATGGAGTATGTATAATATCAGCATTCCGATTGTTTGGCAAAACAGTACTAAAGCCAACACGAAATAGTTAACGGATAAGACAGTAGTACTAAAGCCAACACGAAATAGTTAATGGATATATCTTTCTAAATGTACGACTGACTAGATCTCTTCTAGATGCCAATGCGAGTCCAAGAACTGTAGGGGCTCATATGAGGCACATTAAAGACGTTCAAAATTTCTTCGGAGCAATACCTAAGCTGTCAATTTCAAATCCTAATATTGTTCAGGAGAGTTTTTTTCCTAGTTGTGTAAGCAATATCCAGTGGAGCTTAGAGCAAGGGGAGTGATGACTTTAGCTCCTATGGCTTGGCTATGGAAAGTTGGGGGGTCCTGGCCAGGGTTTGTATTTTTATTCCCTTTTTGCAGATATTTCTTAATATAAGTCAACCATGCTTATCAAAAAAATAAAACATAAATTGTCATTGTAGGCGTTTTCTTTTTATTGGTAATCATTTTATTAGCACCACTCAAGAAAGAGCAGGGAAAGGGGGATGATGAGCGGTCATCCCTCAAAAGAGAGAGAATCAAGCAAATACAGACCAACTGACATGGAATTGTTCCTATTACATTCCCCTGAATTGGGAAAGACTCAGAAAGCCCAAAAAATCACCCAGCCATTACAACATTGAACGCCTAGTTGTCCAAAAAACACGGAACACAATCATTATGTATGTTGAGGCATGCTATTGTCCGTGATTTCCAACAATACAACATCCAAGTAAAACGAGTGAATATCCCAACATCAAAGGCAGCAACCCATGACTACAAAAACCAAGAAATTGCAAAAAGGCATCAGAGTCTCAGCTTCCCATACATGCATCAAATCACTATGCCACAGTTCTAAAACTGGTTTTTATTGAAAGGTCACATTCTAGAACTGTTAATGAATACGTGCATTAATAGACAAAATGCAACGCATTTGCCTTGGTATATTACGAAGGAAAAAAGGAGAAATAAGACGTTTGCTAAGCCCACACATGCATGCCAGGCAATACCATCCGCATAGCACCCCATGCGCCAGCATGGCAAATACATGCAACATCTAAGCTGCATATCGGGCGGGTATGACAGTGTACCGAGTCCTCACCCAAAAATAGGCTGCCCATCCTAAGGTGGGCCATGACATTAGAAACAGGTAGGTAGTAGTATGGAAAACCCAGTTGATTACTTAACTAGCTGATTGTTGGGCCAGGACGTCAAAATACAGCCCTCATGATGGATGGATGGATTGGATCTTGTACCTTTATGGCACATTGACACGAATGGTGGCACATAAAGGAGCTGACTCGCACATGAGCTTGGGCTTAAGAAATCTCAGCAAGAAAATAAGAATGTGATTCTCAGCTACCAAGACAAGTTCCAAACATGCATTAACAGGCACATGCAATTAAAAGTATCAGACATTGCTTACACATGGGGAATTACCTTCTAGGTTCACCTATGGGTACATGCAAACTTCTATTCATTACTGATTCTGTTCAAAGCAGACTCTCTACGTATTCATGACCATGATATTTCAGTGGCAAAATGCATCATTTATGCAATTCTAAATCACTAAATGATTACATGCACTACCAGACACATTGGTGAGATTTGGATTTGGGCAAAGTTGTGTCATTGACTAGCAGTCCACAGGATTCTATGGACATCTGGTCATGGACATGCTGCTATTGACTAGTTGTTCCATCCCCTGATTGTCGAACACCCTAAAATAAGGATATGATAGATCATAGCACATGTAAGGAACTTAAAGATTAGTTGGTGGCATATCGACATATGTGACGCATTTTTTGAGTGCTTGAAGATTGATTGTGGAACACATGCACATGTTGAAATTGGATGATCACACGCGTGGTGCATTGGAACATGTTGCACATGTGCACGGACAAGCGATGCTGATGTACACCCATAAAAACTGTCATTGACAAGTAACTTCACCTCTACCAGAGATGGCTAATCCATGGTCAAACAATATTATATCCATGACTACTTGCCTACGAGTTCCTAAGTTCACACGCACAGAGTTGAAAACCCATGAACATGTACTTTTGTCCATGACTACTACTCAATAACACAATATTTCCATGACAAAACAGCTCTAATACATGCAATGTGCATAAGACAATGTTGGTTGATGGGGGATTGCCTACATTTGGGCATGGATTTCACAAGGATTATAAACATGAGTACTTACTCATGGACATTAGAAGAACTATAAACACGAGTGCTTACTGTTCAAATCTAGTTTCATGGATAATACTAATATGGGAATACCCTTTTACTAGTGGCAAGAAGCTCATTAAAAGGGTAGGAGCAAATATCCATTAAAAATGGACATGTTAGAATAGATCGAGCGACTAGGTTTTGAGGGCACTTCAGGGCTATTTAGATTTGGCAAAGTTGTGTGATGACAAGTAATCAGAACAACCATACATGTCCACATTTCGCCAAACCAACCAATGAACTTTTGGACAAATAATCATGGACACGACCTCAAACCATGGGATTGAATGTCTATGGTGGAGAGGTAGAACTACTTGTCAATGATACCACAATTTCTGTGTACATCAAGATCACACTTATTCGTACACATGCATGACATGTTCCAATATCCCATATGTGCAAACAATCCAATTCACGCATCTTATATGTGCACATGTTCCACCATCAATCTTCAAGCACTAAAATTGTGGCACATGTCAAATGTGCACGTGCACATATGCACTACCAACTAATCTTTAAGTTCTCCAAATGTGCCACAATCTAACATGTCCATGTTCCAGGATATTTGACAAACAAGGAACGGAACAACTAGTCAGCAACAACACGTCTATGGCCAGCTAGGCCAAATAAACATATTGTCATGTGTTACTAATTATGACATTACTCTCTCTGAATGAAAACATGCCCTTATCTAAAACATCCACCAGAAAATTCACTTCTCCAGAGCACTTGACAAAATTTGAAAGATCAGAGAGCCCAACCAAAAACCCTCTCAGGTTCAAATCTATCCCTCTAACTCAACTACTCAATCTCGAGCCCTGAGACAATTTTGAATCAGGCTTTCAGAAAAATCCATTTTTAATGGAAGAAAAAATCCTGATTCCCTGCTTGCAGTATTCTTCAGCTGCCTAGGTGCGAGGGTATTTTAGGATTTTCATCTTATTTTGTTATGTAACAAAAAGAAACCAAAAGAACAGTACTTCCGCTCATGGGAAGTAGTGAGGCTTTGTGTGATCAGGTGGTGCCCACCTGGAACCTCTAGTCATTCCCTCATGAAGAGGTCCTGGTTGCATGAGCCAAAAAATGCCAACCAACCATGAAATAACAATTTTCAGATCCCCTTCCACCATTAGTAGAAAAATAAATGTGCGCATGCACATGCATGTAACTACAAGCAGAGATATAACTGAAGAAACTATGTGAATGCATTCTACAACCACAAAGGTGTCCCGATTCATGGAATTTCACAATTTTATGCAAAGTTCTGGACAAGATATGAGAAGTTTAAAACGCTATCAAGATCACCATGGGTACTCTGGTAATCATAAGGATCAAAGCATCATGCATTACACGATAAAAACCAGTTTCCATAGTAGACAAATATGGATGTATCAGGCTGACAAGGACCCGAAACAGGGATACATGCTGATACGGAGCAATACAACCCAGTTTCAGTGATGAAAATACGGTACACAATAAGTAATTTTCAATCCTTGCATAATTATCTCAAGAAAGGCGATAAGCACAAAGCACTACATGTTAGGTCATTGTGTCAGATTAATTCCACAAGAAACGAATCCATTTTAACATAATTCTATGGGCATCAAAATGCATAAAGAAAAACAAGTGGAACAAACTAGCAACTGGTAATGAAGTGAAAAAGCTTAAATCAAATCAATTGGGAGCAAAGCTGCGAAACTAGGTGCTTGCAAAAATAAGGGTATGGGGAGATGCTGCTCCTAACCTTTCCTCCTGTGACATTCCAGAGTGGATGCAGATAGATGGGAAGTTACATTCCACAAGCAACTTGTTCAGCTCAGCCGCCCTGCTCACACTTTTGACAAAGATGACAACCTGATTGAAATCCAAAGCATCTAGGAGATCATTCAGCTTGCGGTTTTTTTCCAACTCGCTCAATTTGATGTAGTGCTGCCACAAATCAACAATTTATCAGTCAAGAGAAAAGTATAAAAACAAATTATGCAGATAATTGTATCAAATACATCCAGATGTAAATTGCACCTGTACTAGACCATGGAGGGTCAGCTTGGCCTCATCATCCACATATATTTCCATTGGCTGAAAGGGAAAAATGTCAGATTAAAGCAGATTAGCAGCCTGTCCACAAGCTAACTGAATCCAGTACCAAATGAATGATGCACGGTCTCTGAGAACCCAAGATGACACTTCCTCTGATTTGAAATTCTGGCATTACACCTCGTTACAAGAATTGCATTATTCACCACTGTAAAATCCCCACTATAACCAACCCAATCCCAACCCTAGGCAATTGACACTGAACTCCATATGACGCCTTTGAACTACAAACCCATTCACGGTACAAGAAGTAAAATGGCAACCCCGAGAAGCTCGAATAGCATGGATGAACCATGAGCCCATGTATAACATGCCCAACCCAGCGAAGTTGTCATCTACAAACTGCTAAAGGTCATATGGGGATCCGATTCATAGCATAACTGTGGTCTGGAAAATTACCGAACAAAATCACCCAACTACAAAAAAAATTCATTAGACTTAGGAGAGCACAGTGCCAGTTAAGCATGGCACTGCTTTGACGCCACCATGGATACTTTCTGGGATATATCTCCAGTAGAATGCTGGCAGTATAAAAAGGACAACTTGTAAATTTGAGGTATGCTGGCCACAGGTAATTACATCTTGCATAAATTTCTTGCAGACAGGACGAATCTCCTTGCTTAGTGTCGCTGAAAACATCATGACTTGCTTATCATGAGGAGTCATTTTAAATATCTCCTGCACATCTCTCCGCATGTCTACAGAACATGAACAACCAGTGAATGAAAAGATTGCAACCAAACAAATAGAAAATAAACTGTTAAAAAAAGGGAATGCAATAAGCACGAGCCTTCGATAACTGCAGATAAAAGTTTGTGCCAACTTCAATGATTAAAAGCATACCAAGCGACTCGAGCATTTTGTCACATTCGTCAAGAATAAAATGCCTAACATTCTTCAATGCAAGGTCTTTTTCTCTTGCTAATGCCAGTATCCTCCCAGGGGTCCCAACAACGATATGTGGGCACTCATTCTTAAGCAAGTCCTTGTGAATTTTGATGTTCACACCACCATAGAATACGGCAACTTTAATATCGGGTAAGTAGGTGCTGAACCTCTCAAACTCGTGACAGATCTGCAATGGAGATGGATATTTGCCAACACAAATTAGGAATTAAATAACTAATAGCAAAAAGAGTGGCCATTAGCATTTCAAATGTTCCACAATATCAACAGTGGACTAATGAAGATAGAACAATGGTTTTGAAAAGACTAACCTGGTAAGCGAGCTCCCTTGTATGGCATAAGACAAGTGCAGCAACTTGCCCTGCAACAGGCTCAATTTGCTGCAGGGTTGAGAGAACAAATACAGCAGTTTTCCCCATTCCGGACTTTGCTTGGCAGATAACATCCATCCCCAAGATAGCTTGAGGGATGCACTCATGTTGCACTGGTGGAGAACCAAACAAAATTGGAGCGAAGGAATCCTCAGTAAGAAAAAAAATGACCTTCTGGATCCTTTAATGGAAAGCTTTACCAAACCAATTCTCCTCCAAAACCAGGGAGTGTGGAAGTAGTAATGTATTACCTGCAAATTATAAAATAAAATTATTTAGAACAGAATATGTCATGTGAAACAAATCTGTCTGGGAGGATGCTGAAATGGATGTAGAAGACTAGGAGGGATATATTCTACAATGAAGGCATCAAAACACCCTGAGAAAGTCCCTCATTGGAAGATAAAATGATGGAGAACCTAAACGTGAACTTGTGTTGTGACAATATCAAGAGTTTATGCTTGTTCTGTCCCACTCTTTTCAGCACATCAGAAAATTTTATGTTCTGCAATTTTCATAGAATAAGAAGATGCACGCAATGTAAATTATCTTTGAAACTTCAATGGCAAAACTGGTTAAGAATTTGCCTTCAGAAGGATGCTCAAATCCTGAATCAACGATAGCTCGGAGCAGCTCTGGCTTTAAAAGGAAGTCTCTGAATCCCGAACTGTGAATTCCGACATAGCCCCTACAGCACAAGGAAAATGGAAAACAAGTAAATAATCAATATGCGGACAAGTATAAAAGAATGTCAATTCAACATGGAAAACATCAAAGCAGCAGTCATTTGCTTAGACCTTAGAAGATAAGAGAAATGGAGCCAGTTTGACAAAAAAAAAAGGTTAAGAATGACGAATTAATGCCAAGTACTAGTTTTTCAGCATAGCAATGTGAATAGCACATTGAAATGCCTCATATAGAACTCTCCAAACTCAGTTATGGATGGCTAGTAAACAAAATAAATAAAAGATAGTTGGATTTTCTTTTAAAGGAAGAAAAGCAAAATATAATCAGGCAAAACCCCAAAAGTATCAATGAGCCAAATCTCCCAAAAACAAATCCAAACCATTAGACCAACATAAGCTATCCGATCCATCATTGTATCTTCCTGCCGAGTGTTTAGGACTCCCATTAATTGAGGAACTAGATAAAAATAACACAAAGGAACAAAAAGGGGAAAAACTCCCTAATCAAGGCAAGGGATAACATTGGCCAGGCCTGGGATTAGTTCCCCAGGATTTCAACCAGTTGGGCTGGCAGGACCAGACCCCACAACTCTTTTCCTTTTCTTTTGCAAGTTCACTGCAAAATTCACCTACATTCGTAGGTATTCAAGCCTAACAAGATGATAAAAATCATTTAGATCAGAAAAGAAACATCAGATCGGCAAAACCATCTAGCCATGAAGAAAAGAGCCAATTTTCAATATACTTTTACGGATAAACTTCAAACTTCTGAAGGGAGCTGATGTTTTAAATCTACCTGTTGGATAGATGTACCTAAATTTCTACTTTTGGTAATACAATAGCATGTACATATGTTTTTAAAAAAAGTACATAAACAGGGTTCCTATTCTCAAAATACACTGACCACAGCAACCCAGCACATGAAGCACAGTCAAACAAACCCAATTCCAAAACCAACTAAACCAAGTGCATTTCACCACCACAACTTAAATTTCTAAGAAAATAACCTAAAAATAGAACTAATACATAAAAATACCATCCAAAAAATGAAGTTAACAGAGAAAACCCTAATCTTGCAAAAACTCAAATTTCTTCCAACTGAAAAGATCAAGCCCACGAAAGGAATCCAAGAAGACTTACTTCTTCGCAGATTCTCCGGCGCCTTTGGCCGCGACAGAATCGGGGGCCTTCTCTTCTTCCTCTTCGTAGTCAAGAAGCTCTTCCTCGTAGGCGTCGTTGTCCCTCGCTTCTCCCATTGTTCTATACACAAATTCAAAAACAGGAGAGAGAAAATCAGCGAAAGCTCTACAGAGATCGAGAAAAAAGTGGGGAAACGGACGAGAATCTGGAAGGATTTTCTCACAACTTGCCTTTGAATCTTCGAGCAGAAAGACAGAGAGATGGAGACTTAGGGCTAGAGTTTTGGAGCGTCTGCAAGAAAGAGAAAGGACAAGTAAAAGAGAAAAAATCGCCGGCTAGGTTTTTGAGAGAGTAGCGCGCGGCTAGGGTTAGGGTTTCAAGCGACAAGGGTCGAAAATCGCAGTTTTAAACGGGGTAAGGAGATGGGAGACTAGGGATATTTATAATGAATAGAAATGCGATTCTACTCGCGAGAGTAGGATTATCAAATAATTACTGTCCCTGCACGTACCAGTAAGGTGCATTTTGACAAGATCCGGAACGTTCATATGGGGGGACCCACCTTGCATGATCCGTGGCTCAAATATTAGATCCCCATTTCTATCAATGTGATGTTATTTTAGGGGTGCGTTAACAAATGGAGGGTGTGAAAGTGATCGACGGTTAGCATTCGTCATCCAAATGGACCCATGAGTACTGTCGTCTGCCTGATTTACGGCTTGAAAGAGAAACTTCGGGTCACACCTGAGTGACCGTACAGATCTGGCAAACATATTCCTAACTGGCACAGCGGGAATACTACTCTCGCGAGTAGTGGTTGTCATCCCGACTTCGCAGTCGTGCTGAGAAGACTCTGGGCCGTCGAGATGGACTGGGAAACGGATTGGCTACTCCCCCCTGCCACCACCCCGTGCTGATGGTCGGTGCTCTGTGGGCCCCATAATGATGTATGTGTTTAATCCATTCCGTTCATACATTTTCACAGATCATTTTATATATTTTTCTAAAAAACTGATGGACACAAATCTCAGGTGGACCACACCATATGAAAACAATAGTGATTGGATATCCACCATTAAAATCCTCCTAAGGCCTGCTGTAATGTTTATTTGACATCCAATATGTTGATTAGGCCATAAAGGCCCAGATTAATGGAAAAAACAAAAATCAACTTGATCCAAAACTTTTATGGTCCCCAAAATGTTTTTAATGGTCGACGCTCATTCAACACTGTTTCCTGTAATGTGTTCCACCTGATATTTGGATCTACCTCATTTTTGGAATAATACCTTAAAATGATCTTTAAAAATATATGGACGGCATGGATGAAACACATACATCATTGTGGGGCCCACAGAGCACCGACCATCAGCCATTGGCTGGTGTCAGGGGGAGTAGCCAAACCGTTTCCTATGGACTGAGGCCGTTCAAATGTTCGCTTTTGTAATTTGGCTCTACTCGCCACGGACCATGGCCCATGTCAAGTAAGACGATGAGAAAGGAGTGACCGGAGAGGACTATCATCTTGTAACAAAAGGTGCATTGCATTGCATGTTTGGCCGACAATCTATGTATGTCGGTCGGGGCCACTTCAAATAATGGGTCCCACTGTAGACGGTCCATATCTTACTGATTAAACGATCTTAACCTTCTGATTTCACCTGTTGGATTTCGAAGGCTGCTCCTTTTCTTTTTTACCCTTCATTTGATTGCAACAAATCGGACAGTTGGGAGCACCTGCAGCTTGTTTTTCAACCTGTGGTCCATCTCAGTGAAGCACTCAACTTGGCCCATTTATTTCAAAAGTCATCTCATGAGCCAAAAAAAAGTAGGCCTAATCACAATCATACGAACCCGTGTACTTATCCGGTAACGATGTGCCACCGATGAAAAACGATAACATCCACCGATCATAATGTGCCATGAAAGGGACGCGGATTGGCTACTCCCCCTTACACCAGTCAATGGCTAGTGGTCGGTGCTCTGTGGGACCCACCATGATGTATGTGTTTCATCCATGCCGTCCATCTATTTTTACGGATCATTTTACTGTATGAGGCCAAAAATGAGGTATATCCCAATCTTAAGTGGACCACATTACATGAAACAGTGTTAAATGAGCGTCGGCCATTAAAAAATATTTTGTGGCCATAAAAGTTTCGGATCAAGATGATTTTTGTTTTTCCCTTAATCTGGGCGTTTATGACCTAATAAACATATTAGATGTCAAACAAACAGTACAGTGGGCCTTAGGAGGATTTTAATGATGGATATCCAACCACTATTGTTTTCATGTTGTGTGGTCCCCTGAGATTTATATGCCTCTCATTTTTGGGATCAAGCCATAAAATGATCTGTAAAAATGGATGGACGGAATGGATGAAACATATACATCATGGTGGGGCCCACAGAGTACCGACCACCAGCACCGGGGCTGGTGTAGGGGGAGTAGCCAATCCGTTTCCCCATGAAAGGCCGTCACATGTAAAAGTAAAAAGGTAACTGATGGTGGTGTGAGATCATGAGAGCCAGAATGGATGGAGGAGTTTTTTACTATCTGGAAAATCTGATGAGTTTCAACACCCGGCCAAGGACATGCGTGTGAAAAAAAAAAAAAAATGCCATAATGAATGTTACATTTTAACAGTATTCTATGAAGGACATGCTATCTGGAGAATCTTAATGAAATAGGAGAGATTGATGTTTGAGATGATAAATACTCTAGCGTCTCAATCTCCAAAGCTCTGAATAAGAATGCTACACACATATCCGCATATAAACTTTAAAACTTTTTCTATCATTTCTAATATGGGACAAAAGCACACACCACATTTTTCCTATTTGAAATTCCTGAAAATTATTTTGGTGGCTAGATTCTAAAATTTTGAAATTTTAAATTATTTTTTCAAAAACCACAAATTTCAACAATACATGTGCCAAAATATGGGACTCATGGTAGAAAAAATATTTACTTCAATGTGGATCCCAAGCATATTCTTACTTTGTGTTTCTTCATTGATAGAGAGTGGATTGACAACTTCTTTGAAAATGAGGTGGTGCTCAACCAGTAATGCTACTAATCTAGTTATTAAGAAAGAGTTATTCCCATTCAATGATCCTTTATTTCGATTATGCTAGGCCCCGGAACAATGTAGCAACGAATAATTCAAAATCATAATAAGCCCAATTTAGGGGACAAATTAATAGGAAATGCTATTTACTTCGTAAAAATAACAATTCACTTATATAAAATGCAAAAGTTTCACGTGAATTATCTTGACTGTCAGATATCATTGATTGAGAAATAAGAAGAGAGTGTTCTTCAACAATTTCCTGCAACTCTTCCCAATATGAAATGAGTCAAGCATAATACGAGCTTGGATCCATGCGAAATGGACTGAGTTTTCTGCCTCTTTTAGTTTTGTTGTGCATGTAATAGGGTGTTATATGCAATCAGTGTCACCTCAGCCTCCAGCATCCCACTTATCCCTTACTTTTATATACATGGAGCGAGAGAGAGGAACTCATTTGGAGGAGATATAGTCCAACCATCCAAACCATTCGTCCAATGGGTTTTGCCACGTATGGAAAATACCCCCAAAAAAAAAAAAAATCTCCTAGATTATAATATTTTAACAATTTGATCATTGAACTCGTTTTCTTGGTACATGGACCTTATCCTCCAACCGTTGTTTCATGAGCTACCAGGTCTTAATTTCTTGGATGGCCTAACTCATAGGTTTGGATCATTGCAACATGACCTACAACAAAAGAGCAACAATCCCACCCTAATAACATATCAATAATGTCCAGATATATTCCTGCAAGAAGGCCCAACTTGCAGATTACCTAAATTTTCTTAAAGCATATTTAGATAGTGGAAAAATAAAAATAAAATAGAATACCCGACCTCTCTCATGATGAGTCGTTTCGCCATGTTTGGATAACTAATAAATATTGAATTTCAAAGGGTAATCATCACCCAACGTTGAAGTCAAATTTTCACACATAAGATATAAGGTAACCAATGTAAGAGCTTTATCATATTTACAATTCCTATCCAAACAAACCCCTCAAAATGGAATCCATGGGAATTATTTTTCATATAAATCACGAAATTATCGTGGGTTAATCAATACAACTTTGATTTCTTTTATTTTCTTTCTTTTCCCACTATCCAAACAAAGCCTTAAACCAGTGTAAACCCTTTTCCATGTCCTTAAATATTGCCCAAGTTTCGACAATCATAAAAAATTATCAAGTCAAAAAGGTTGACCTAGGCCACTAGCCTTGTGTATTATACTTAGTAGGGAGGCCAGGCTTGGGTTGGCTTCAGCCTGGATGTTGAAATGTTCAGGCCAAGCCCATTTAAAATTTTGATTTTGCCTAGCTCAATCCCAGCCTGTTGACTGCCACGACTAGAAGGTATGATAGCATGGCAGAGAGAGCAGAGAGGAGAGAAATGAGAGGAAAATGGAGGGAATGGACTACACACTGCTGCTGAGAGAGAAGGGAGTCTGAATGGTATCAATGATACGCGACCCATGCCCACTTTTATGGGTTTTGTGGCTAATGTGAGTTTTAGATCTGCCTCAGTTTTTGGGTTGATCTAACAGAACCGGTACAATAGATATATAGAGTGGGTGTCGCAGGGTCATCATAGTGGTCCCGATAGGACTTTTTGGGTAAGCTCCCTGGGCTTGTTTGGTCCGTGGGATTAAATTGCATGGAATTGTAGTAGATGAGATTAACACCATTGTTGCTCAATATTGCATGTATTAAAATACCATGGTATTTGGGCCATCCAATCCCATGTTTGGGATAAAATTCTTGTTATGGGAAAAACACTAGATTAAGCAAAATCCAATTTGGTGGACCATGGAATTGTAATCAACGAACCAAATTCAAAACAGATGTCGGTCACTTGTACATGTACATAACTAGAATGTCAGTGTAAAGGGCATGTATAGATGGACGGCATGGATAAAACCTATACATCAATGTAACGCCGGATGGAATTTGCATGAACCAAATGCAATTACATCCCACCTAATCCCATCTAATGCCATGCACCAAACGCCCCTAATACAAAACATCAGTGGAGGCAATACACAAAAAGAAGGAGACATCCAAGTGAGCCACTTGCACGAAACAGTTTAAATGACAAAAATGCCCTCGGTTGAAGGGTGAGTGATGTAGAGCAGGTCGTGGATAGTTTCATGGCCAAGATAGATCAGAAAAGGCTCAATCGGAAGCTGAAGTGATCCGGACCGTCAGAACTTGAAACAGACGTATCTCGCAAACTAGAATGAGCTATCGGACGTAACCGTATATGATTTTGGAGTAGGACGAGCTACTTTAGCCACGCAACCCTGCTACACCGGGTTGCCCATGCCAAATTTGCGAAATACCATCAGATTGACGGTCGAATTCCCATTTTATTTTCGTTTTTACTATTTTTAGTAAGTTTTAATTTCAGTATAACGCTTCATCCATTGGGCTTTAGGAGTTGCGCCCAACATGAAAGTGCTTAGAATAATTAGGAGAACATCATGGTTCGGCCAAATAGGACACTTACTATTTTTGGCCGAAAACCATGCACACTAGTAGACATCACGATCGTTTATAAATAGTAAGTTTACTATTTATAGTAAGTCGCGATTTCTAGGAGTTTTAGTTGTAGTTTGATTCTGAAACTTCTTCCATGGCTTAATATCCCTATCTAAAGGGTTGTGAACTTGTTTATTTCATTCATCAATCAAAATACAAATTTTATAGAATTTATTTTCTATCTTCCTTGATTTTTCCTCATGGATTTGAGAAGTCTGAGAAGCTCCGTGGATTCGGAGTAGTTATCCTTGAGGAAGACGGTAATCAACCTCATCACACGACCCTTTAAATAGGGATATTAAGCCATGGGAGAAGTTTCGGAATCAAACCACAACTAAAACTCCTAGAAATCGTGACTTACTATTTATAGACGGTTGTAATGTCTACTAGTGCGCATGGTTTTTGGCCAAAAATAGTAAGTGTCCTATTTGGCCGAACCATGATATTCTCCTAATTATTCTAAGCACTTTTCATGTTGGGCGCAACTCTTAAAGCCCAACGGATGAAGAGTTATAATGAAACTAAAACTTACTAAAAATAGTAAAAACAAAAATAAAATGGGAATTTAACCGTCGATCTGATGGTATTTCGCAAATTCGGTGTGGGCAACCCGGCGTAGCAGGGTTAGGTGGCTAAAGTAGCTCGTCCTACCCCAAAATCATATATGGTACGTCTGATAGCTCATTCCGATTTGCGAGATACATCCGTTTCAAGTTCTGACAGTCCGGATCAATTCCGCTTCCGATCGGGCCTTTTCTGATCCATCTTGGCCATGAAACTGTCTGCGACCTGCTCTACATTAGTGAGACATCCCATTTTCCTTTGAAAATCCCCTTACCATCAATAATCACAAGGGTAAAATTGGCCAAACGCTGCTACTCTCGTTATGCATGGTAGACAGATGGTAAGGCTCATAATAGCTAAGAAAACGCCCAAAATTCTCATCATTTCACTAAATAGGAGTACAAAAGAGTAAAACCAAAACTTAGAATGTTGTGTTTAGTAATCCACATAAACAACAAAATACCCACATGCTTACATATGGGCACTGTAGTAATAAGTCAACACACTTCACAACGCTGGGATGGAGGGGTTCACTTCCTGGAAGAAATCTGAGATGATGCCTCCGACCTCTCTGACAGATAATGGTCCAGCATATCTTCTTCTTCATCATCTGCCATTACCATCAAAGTTCAACAAAGTGCAAAACGCAAGAACATAGCACTATTTTCATGGCTCGATTTGGGTTACAAAGCTTGGAAATCAGGACTGCCATATGATCCTTGATTCTGGCAGGCCCCATGCATGACGAGTCAGATTGCACTGTTGTTTTACAAATGCCTGCAAGATCATTGCTAAATTTCCCCTTTTTTGAAGAGATTTACTTCTCTTCTATGTTGCAGCATTATCTCCATAAAACATAAAGAAATCTGGAGTCATTGGCACAGCTCCCAACAAATCTTGATTCTCTGAAAATCCAGATTTGGGGGAGCATTGCATCCACAAGCAGCTTGCAACAATTTTGGATATGAATTGCAAGGATCAAAATAACTGAGCAGCGGAAAAAATCACCTTCAAAGTCGTCATCGAATTCAATATCTTCCTCATCCTCACCCTCGGACCCTTCAGTAACCTGCACAGCACCTTTCTGGAGAAAAGAAATACCAATTGCACTTAGGTTCATTAAGCGGTGTATGAAAATTCCATGTTCATGAAATCCAAGAAGAAGATGGTTTTAAGACTCAGATGAGTTTGATATGACTCATCCGAGTCGACTCAGACTCAGCAGCACCCGATCCGGTTCAATACCACAAGTCACCCCCAACTCGGGCTGGTCAAGCCAATTCAGCCCTCACTCAGGTGAATCCCAACTCGATTCCGGACCAAACGAGTCAGTCTGAGTAGCCTAACCATGAGAAGAAAAGAGGGATCATAATTCTTTAAGCTTTTTGGCCGTTTAGAAACCAGAGAAGCAGACGATGATTATATAGATCAGTAAATTCAAAACGGTCAGAAGGAGATACCGCAACAGCTCTTCCACTCTCAAACCATTGACGACCCGAAAGTTTCTTCTCCTTGGACACCGTAAGAGCTGACTCCGGCATTAGCCTGAAAATTAGCAGGGCATTGTTAAGCAGCAGCAAATTTACCTTTTAGCTCAGAAAAATAATTTATTCGATCTTGAAAACATGCATTAGAGAATTGCTACAGTATTCTGTATTTTTATCAAGCAGAGAATATCCACTGGGACCACCACAAACAAAACATATTGCACCAACCATGGTAGTTGCCCGACTACGAAACTAAAGAAACGTGAGCAAGGTATCCCGTATCGGTATCAGTTGGCGTAACAGTGCCCTCCGATACCGATACGGATACGGGGGTGTAACGGCGATACGGGGGCGTAATGGTGCAAAAAAAAAAATTTGCCAAAAAAAATGAAAAAATATGGATTAAATCCAGAATATTCTAAACATTCCAAATATGCATTCATTTATAAATTGGAACATGTTTATGGTGGTGTAACGGTCCACTCTTTGGTGAGAAGTTGTATCGGACTGTCTGATGAATTTATGAACCAGATAACCTGAATTTGACTACAAAATTCATAAATTTAATTTTCTAAATATCTAATTTATATACTTAACAATTTGATATCATTTCTCCCAATAGTTCTTTTAAAAAATGAAATTAAATTCAGGTAGATGGCATTGCCAATTTGGGGCTGACTTGGAGGACCAATCCATGCCCCAAATCAGCCTCAAATTCATGCAATTTATTGGCATTATCCCACTTGTGAATTGGTGGACATTTATTGGATAGTGAATCATGAAAAAAAAAAAAATCAAAAGGCTCTGTTTTAAAAAATAAGCATCCACAAATTGACAATTAAAACTATTCAAACAATTTGATTTTGGCATTTTGAATTAGCAATTACAGTCCATAATTTAATTGGTAAATTTTAAATTAATACATGTCTCGTGTACAATTTTTTAAGGGCCCGAATTAGGTAGGACTCGGATTGTGAAGTGTAGCACTCGAGTGTCAAAGTTTTTTTGACCCCACTCGTGATGAATGTGTTATATCCACACCGTCCATCCATTTTGCCAAATAATTTTAGGGCATGAGCCCAAAAATGAGGCAGATCCAAAGCTCAGGTGGACCGCACCATAAGAAACAACAATAATTAAATGACCACCATTAAAAATTTATTGGGGCTACAAAAGTTTTAGATCAAGCTGACATGTGTGTTTTCCCTTCATCCACGTCAGAGTGACCCTATTAACAGGTTAAATGGAAAATAAACATTACAGTGAATCCTAAGAAATTTTTAATGGTGAGCATTCTATAACCATTGTTTCCTATGATGTGGTCCACTTGAGATTTGGATCTTACTAATTTTTTGGATCATGACCTAAAATGATGTGGCAAAATGGATGGACGGCAGGGATAAAATACATACATCATGGTGGGGCCCACGTGGCACGTGTACCTTTTATCAACTCGTGCGACGTGCTGCGTAACTCGCACGCAGTCCATTCATTTCACGTCAGCAAGTCCCGTGGGTCTGATCATGAGGTATGTGTTATATCTAAATCGTCCATTCATTTGACGAGCTCGTCTTAAGGCTTGACACGAAAAATAATACAGATCTAATTATCAAGTGGACCACACTACAAAAAGCAGTGAGGGATTGAACGTCTACCATTGAAACCCTTTTTGGGATCACAGAAGTTTTGGATCAATATGAAATTTGTTTTTCCTCTTCATTCAGGTCTTTTTGACCTTATGAACAGATTGGATGGAAAATAAACGTTATGGTGGGGCCTACGAATTGTTTAATGGTGAAAATCATTATCTCCGCTGCTATTTTTGGTGTGGTCCAGACGATCTTAGGATATGATTCATTTTTTGGGTAATGCTCTAAAATGATCTCTAAAAATAGATGAACGGTGTAAATATAATAAATACATCACTGTGGGGCCCATGTAACTTTGATCTCCTTTGAACCGTTCGTACAACTCGGAGATCGAGGAGTGTCAGCGCTCGTCTTAGCATGACACGTATCTACAGCAGTTATATAGCTGGTGTTTTCCGATACGAAATGAAAAAGAAGGGAGAGAGAGCGAAACCGAAAAGAAAAAGAGGGAAAGAAGAGGGAGAGAGAGAGAGAGAGAGAGAGGGAAGAAGAAGAAGAAGGCCCGCAGCAGGCCGCAGCCGCGGCAGTCCAAGAAGAAGAAGAAGAAGAAGAAGAAGAAGGAGAAGGAGAAGAAGAAGAAGGAGAAGGAGAAGAGGAAGAAAGAGGAGAAGAAAAAAAAAAGTATGGTTTTTTTCCCCCCCTATTTTTTCTTTTTTTTTTTTCCTATTTTCTTTAGCCCGTAACGGCCGTTATGGCCCGTAACGGGCCGTTATGGCCCGTAACGGGCGTAACGGCTGTTACGGTCACAGAATCGGAAGGGGGGGGGGGGGTGCCCGCTTCGACCCCGTATCGTGTAACGGTGTCGGCCGTTACCGTTACGTATCGGCTGATACGGCCATATCGTAACGGATACGGGACACCTTGAACGTGAGCAACAGATTGGTGGAAAAAACCCATCTTACAATGCCTGAAATATGGAAAACAGTGCAAGTAGGTGTTTTGCGTTCGAAAGACAATGGGAGAAGAAATGAGTTTCTTGGTTACTAGAGGCAGGGCAATGTTTTAATCATATGCCGAAGTCCTAAAAATTGCTGATTAGCTTGTCCAAGCTGACTTGGGTTGGATCAGGCTCCAAGGATGATGACACAATTCCAATTTTGTAAGAAATTAGCTGCTCAATGATCAAAACGACTGACTATCTTTACATGTTTGATAAGTTTTCTGAAGTGGTCCATGTTGAACTGAAGTCCAATTACCAATTTCGGAGTTCAGTCGAGGATGAGGTTTTTTAATGTTTGCAACTTTGCATACAAGCAAAGCATTTTCTGTCAGTAACATATGGGAATAAACTGCCTTCATACTAATCCTATTCCTCACTGCATAAGAATGAGAAGCCTTGGGACCATGCAACTTCAGATGCCATGTAATATTGACCATCTCCTCATGCCAGGGATGGTAAACAGCATTCAAAGAGAATGAATTTCGACGCTGAGAATGCAATAACTAATATTATTCCAATCAGCATTGTTATAGTTGTTGCTTTTTATGTAACAACATTGCAGCGAAGTGTGAAAATGAATCTTGTGATATGGCAATTTTAGTGCTCAGTATGAAAGTTCGGCTTACTTGGCTCGCTCTAGTGCTAATTCTGCTTCAAACCGCTCTCTCCATGCAAGAAATGTTTCAACCGTAACTGGTTCTCCATGTGGTATAATTATCTGGAAATACAAGGACGAGGTAGCCAGCTAATTAAATGTAAATGCTAACATGCAAATTTATGATACAGCTGCTTTTACAATTAAATTTAAGGGAAAAAAAAAAAAAAAAAAAAAACATAACAGATAAAATTAATTTTTAAATAAAATCAAATTTTAGAAATAAATTCCCAAGTATCGTAAATGTTGAAAAAGGATATATATATATATATATATATATATATATATATATATATATATATATATATATATCCATCATAAATTTCAGAGTAACAATCATTAACCAAAAAAACTCATTGCCATAAAAATCAATCTGCATGTCACTCAAAAGATGAATCCAACCAAACAAAAATCGAAGAATGCCATACCATTAGCCTATATGCACCTCTACATGTGGATGCACATGCTGGGTGTAGGGTATCCAAACCATGTATAAGATTGAAGTCACGTGGACTTTATTCAGCCATAAACTCAGGCTGATAGCCTATCAGGTAGACCACACAAGTCTGGAAACAATAGATGGGCTCCAAATCTTGAAAGGCCTGAGTTTTTATTCAGATAATCTACACAGTGCATACCACCTGATACATTACTAGAGGGTCCTACATGCCTGACAGGTTTGTGCATGTAGAGGTGTGTGTGAGCTAGAAAAACTTGAAATACCATTTCCATAACTATTGGAAAAAAGGAATCATCCAGACACAGAGCTTAAGCTGAATACATATAAGCCATTCCAAGCACATGAGCATGATCCTTTCAGAACTGCAATAAACAAGTCCCAGCAACCTTATGGAATCTAACAAGATAAAGACAAACTCCGAAGAAAAACTTCCCATCAAACATAGATATATGAAAAAAGTCTCAGTTGATAAGTCATATTACCATTATCATCATCTAAGCCTTATCCCAACTAATTGGGGTTGGCTACATGAATCCTTTTTCCGCCATTCCACTCTATCAAGGGCCATAACAACACCCTAACACAAGTTTGGAATGTCATATTGTTCAGATTCATGTTGGAAGTTTTGGCGTAGGTTTGACACCGGCTGCCAACCTGACACGGCTCACCTCCTTTATTCGGGCTGGGGACAGGCAACGAGAGCATAAAGCTCCAATAGACGCAATGTAATAGACTATTACGTAGGTTTATTACAATAAAGCGCTATTCAACAGTCTATTACATAGGTCGATTACAATCAACGGGTTATGATAAGTCAAAAGGTTAGCATTGAAATGGATATAAATCAATCCCAATGCATTAGAATTTTGAAAGAAAAGACAAAATTTCAAAGATACAAATTATCGGGATGATGAGAAAGTCATTGATCCTCTTTACTTTCTCCTTTTCTCATATAAATACAGAACACATATAGTTTAATTTAAGACAGAGAATTGGAGGGTCACTTTTCACAAACAATTTAAGAAAATATTTCTGTATAACAACAGGGTCATTGATGCGGAAAGCCAGAAATAGAAGCAAGGTGCCAACAGTCCCTAGCCAGGGTAAAGGAGCAGGATTGATGTCAAGTAGGCAACCAGTTGGAAATTTTTTGACAAGCAATCACGAGAAGTCTTATTTCGAATATGATTTGTCAAAATAGGCACCATAAAGCTGGCCCCAAATGGTTGGGACAAAAAGCAATGATGGTGGTGATAATGATGACAATAATGATGGCAACGGTGATGGCAATGATGTTGATGATGAATAGGGTTATTGATACATCATACATTATACATAACGGGGTATGTAAAATGCGATGTCATGTGTTTAAAATAAAGCTTTCTATTAAGAACTCAGGAACCAAAAAGAATGGTAAATATGATTTTTTTGTTCAACATGATTCTGCCCAAAGAAATGAAGAAAAACATCCAAACTGCCGCACGCAAATCGATGGATTGTCAACATATTGGCACAGGTACATTGTCCTTTCAGAAGAATAAGGGCGACATACTGTACATAATAACTAGAGTGAGAAACCATCATGGATTCACAAATCAGTATTCAATAGAAGCCAAGGTGGTAAAGAAAGCTTGGCAACATCAACAGAGATCACCACACCTTCAATCTAGAAAACACATCACGACAAAGCAGTGAAAGTCATAGCCAGGACAAACAGCCATACGTCATCTTTAGCAGTATCGTTTTCCTCAGACTCCTCAACTTGAGCATCCTGACCAAATTTTTCGCACAACCATTCTTTCGCTGATGTAACAAGCGTGTATACCATAGCCATACCAAGATTTTCAGATGCCTGTGAAACATATATATGAGTTAAGAAACATCTCGCACACCAAGTTTCACAACCAACTCCAGATTTTGAATAACATTAAAATAAGGGGACTCTTGAGATATTTGATATTCTGAAGACAGAATTCACACCTTGGGCCCACCCGCAAAATACAGTTTGCATGGTTAATAATAAAGAAAATCATTCATATCGAACAGCTTTTTTAGCAATGCAGTTCAACCATGAGATATCATCGTCTCATATAAGGAGCCAGGATGAGAGTGGTGAGTCATATCTAATATATCAATGCCACTTCAAACATACAGGACAAATAACAAGAACATGGTAATGGGCGATCGAATCTAAGGCAATTGTGGCGGATCAGTTTGCTGTAAATTGGGTTGATTTGCAGTTGTAGTTTTTTTTTCTTCTGTTTTTCTTTTCCTGTAATTCTTTTGGCTTTTGACCTTTTTGCAATAAAATCATCAAAGTTCTTTTTTAAAGACTTCTGAACACTGCTCCTTTTTATTGGAGTATTAGATGAGAAAATTTGCTTCCTAATTGATTAAGAGGTCAGCTGTCACTACAGCATGGACACTTCTTTTCTCGCTTTTGTGAGCTTTTTAGTAAATTTATCGTTATCTCTCAAAAAAAAAGAGGTCAGCTGTCACTGCAGCATGGAATTCTTTGCAAGCCAAAGCCTATCCACCACGTAATTCTTGGTTCTTGTATTGACACTTTATCATAAAGGAGTGAAAGGACATGACGCTTACAATGCCCAATAACATGGCAAACAAGAGCATTTGCCACAGTAAATCTACATTTTCCACAAGAAACCTTGCCCTAGCCTTGGAAGATCACAGCACTGCATGAGTTTTTTTTCCAGCAACCGTAGACCAATAGAAAGCAGCCACCCACGGGAGAATTGGTCTGCCCTAAACAAGTGCACAGGGTGGAGAAGTGTTGCCAGCGGGTCATGAAGTTCCAAAAAGAAAGAAAAACCACCATGTGGTGCCAACTTTCAAACCCTTCTGTCTTCCCAATTCCTAGAAATGAAAGCATCATAAAGCATTGCGAGAAGATTAAGATATTTCACTATCAACTCCTCCTAGAGATTTCTCTGAAATACGAAATACTATATTCCAAACAAGCATCCCCCCAAAAAGACCTCATAGAAGATGGAACTCCTTCACCCAAACATTCTTTCAACTTTCCACCCTCTAGATGTGAGGGAAAGATGACATAGAGTCCATTCCCTAAACAAATATCCCCCCCAAAACCTAACTTTGTTACCCTCCAAACCCCTAAACCTCACTCCTTTAAACGTAAGTTGTAAGCCCCACCTTCTCCATTGCATCCCCCAACTTAGCTACGCTCTTCCAAGCCATCAATTCCCCATGCATTCCACTCCCATCCCCTTTGAAATCATAGGGAACTCCCTTCCCTTGCCCCTTCATTGATCAACTCCATTCCCAACCATTTCATTCTATGATGTTTCCATGAAGATTTTTCTTGAAGAGATCTTTCTAAATTTTATTTTCTCATATGAAAAAAGGCCATCCATTTTCTAGACATTGTTGTGTCCGGCACACTGTGTTCGACACATGTCAGCACATGTTCACAGCTATTCATGAGAACCTTAACTTTACCTCTTATTCGCATTTATATATTATTTATAGTTCCAGTTTACTTCTAATTATGTCGATATGTTGTCATATATCCAATTTATTTATGAACTAAAATTCATGTTACAAAATTAATATAAATCTTTATGGACTATCCTTCAATATAGACCGTTAATGCTTTATGGGACAGAATGTTGGGTAGTTGAGGAACAACATGTTCATATGATGAGCACAGATGAAATGAGGATGTTGAGATGGATGAGTTGCAGAGGAATCATAGAATTACAAATGAACGCATTCAAGTGAACTTAGAAGTAGCACGAATAGGTAATAAGATGAGGGAAGTAGGCTTAGATGATTTGGCCACGTGCAAGTTGCAACAGAGACCAATAATTGCACCAGTTAGGAGTGCTTGGATCAAGTTGAAGAACCTAAAAGGGTAAGGGAAGACCCAAAAGGATGTCGGTGGAGGTAGTAAGAAAAGATTTGATGACCTATGGCTTCACTGAGGATATGGTCCTTAAAAGGGTGGAATGCAATAACAGGATTCTTATAGCTGACCCCAATTTGTTGGTATAAGGCTCAGATGATGATATATGAGTGTGTGTGAGTGTGTGTGTGAGTGAGTGAGTGAGTGAGAGAGAGAGAGAGAGAGAGAGAGAGAGAGAGAGAGAGAGAGAGAGAGAGAGAGTGTGTGTGTGTGGTGTACATTACTGTAAGTTACGATAGTGTCAACCTCTTTGGGGCACAGCATGATGCGTGTGTATCAGACCCAACCTGTCAATCAGATGCACCCTTCGATTTTAGGCCCTGGGGCCAAAAATCAGCCCGACACAAGGGGGTCGTGCCACAAGGAATAGCTGGTATTGACCACCAATACATTAAAACCGTCCACCCTGTTTGTGGGGCCACTTATGTTGATATGGCGTCCGACACATTCATCATACGCACCCCCGTCAAGATGTAAGGGATGAAAAAAAATCAGGCCATTCCAAAACTCGTGAGCCACAATGTTTGTATGCCATCCAACACATTCATCGGGCACACCCAACCAAGATGAAGGGACACAAAAAATCAGACCATTCCAATTCTCAAGTAGGCCCCACCACATGAATTTAGAGGTTTTAGGCATGATTTCATGTTATTCCCACCATGACTTGCTTATGATTTCAAAGAAGCATTTTGGTTTGATGATGATAACCATTCGATATGTGTGTGTATGCATGTCCAACATCGATGTGTCCAAGTTAAATAGGCTTTGTCTCTTTCATATATGCTCCTCATTGTTATCCCTCCAATTCCATCTTTTTTCCAACAATAACAATACCGAAAAATTTAAGGTGCCAAGTCTTTGGATAAATGCTAAAAAAAATCAGGAAGCATAAATCAAGTGTAAAAGCAGATAGAAAGGCATGTAAAGGAATATGAACCTAAAATCAACCGTGGTGCCTGAGAAAATTACCTCCTGCTGAAGCTTTTCTTTTAAAATTTTAAGATCTTCTGGTTTTATTCCTCGCAAACTGCATGAATCAGTATTCATTTTGAGGTTAGGGGACACTCGTATTAACCAATAACTACCGAAAAATCATTCAGCTTTTATGATTGCATTTGTCACGTAGCTGGGTAAAGAAAGCAAGAATGGACAAGATCAGCAAACCCATGTTACAATTGTATGGTTTGTTTGAGCCATAACAAAGAAAACAAATATTTTATTTCGATCAAACTGTCACGGTTCAACAAATAGAAATAACATACTTTTGCGAAATAAAGTGCATAGAAAGGATGATGAAACCATCTCTCTCTCAAAAAAAAAAAAAAGTATGATGTAACCAACCTTTTCACATTCAGAAGTGGTGGTTCATCTGGATATTTTTCAGTGTGCGAAAAAATCAAAGCTAGTTCAACTGCAACAAAAGTTTAGTAATGAGACTCATTTGGAACTTAAAATACCATGCAACTATAACACCAATAATGAGGCTGCTATTATGAGTATAGGCATCCAGATTTGTCTTCAAAGTGGATTGAATTTTTGAAAGGCCCCATTTGGGAGCATGGTCTGACTTATGAGAAAAGGATTATTTCATTGAAATGCATTCACGCAGAAATTAGTGGAAAAGGAAATGGAATGTTTGGGAGTTCTTTCCATTTCCTCAAGAAAAGTTACATCAATAGCACTTTTTCTAAAGTCATTTATGTTTCATGTGTTTGCAAGATTTAACAAACTCTAAGCTCCAAAAATCAAAATGTGGTTGTTGCAGCCCAAGAAGTGACTATTATGAACTATGGAACTGTTCTCTTCCAAGAAACAGAACATGGAACTGTGAGCCATGATTTTTTTAGATGAACTGCATTTTTATTTTATTTTTGAAAAATAAATGAAACAAAATATGGAACTGCTCCAAAACAGATTCATAGGAGGAAAAAAAAAAAAAATAGAACTATAATCTTTTGTAATTTTGAGATGACGTGCTCCCAACAACACATCAGCAATCTATATGGTAAAAAGAAATAATGAATTATGAAGATTTTGTCCCTTTTTGAAAGATTATGGAGAAAAGTAAAAGAAAAAAAGGGATTAGCTCAAACCAACAAACCTGGAGTGTAAATCGATTCATCTAAATCATCATCCTGTTGAACAGAAATGCAAAGATTAGCATCCATGAGAACATCCAGAACCAGACAGAATGACTTGATAATGAGTTCTTCAAGGAGCCATCATCAATGCAGATGCTTGCTTTCTTTTCCTTCTTGCAATAACATACCAAAATGACAAACAAAACTTTCTATTTATCATTTTCAACAAATCATCTTTCTGGTAGTTGTCAGAACTGAAAAAATGGGCCCATGTTTTGACTTTAGAATACTGTTGGGTGGAACAAAATTCAACCCAAAATTATTTGCCAGTACATTTCATCTCCCACATGAAACAAGTGGCATATCGCTTTGGCATGAAATGTAGTCCATCTAATGCAAATTCAACTTCCACGCCCATGGGAATTGACCTCGAAACATTGCCACTATAAATCTATTTTAGGGTACTTCCAAACTCAAAAACACAGCGACACTGTCTTTTTAATTAATCATGACATATGTTTCATATAGGTAGCCAAATTCCTCATCATCCAATTAACAGCACATGGATAAGTCTGTGCCATGGCCTATTCCAAGAGCCTGGGTTGATGTCTGGTGGGCAGCCGATTGTAGAACTTTTGCCAATCTACCATTTAGGGCCTTTTTGGATACAAGGAATCCAAGGTGTGTATGGAAATTGTAATAATTGTGCAATAATTATTTTCATCTGTACTGCAGAAAGTAGGATTCCAAATTTTAAAAGCCAAGGCTATTTTCCTCAGAGAAAGGCTAAGATGATGATGATATTATACGGAAATTGTAATAATTATGGACTGATTATTTCCATCTTTACTGTAGAAAGTACGATTCCAAATTTCAAAAGACGGCCAATTTCCTGGGAGAAGGCTAAGATAATGATGACAATATATTTTTAGAAACTGAAATAGCTTCAATATAAAAAAAATAAAAAAAAACAGTTTCATGGAGGGAGATCATTGCTGCTAAATATGGGCTCTCTTCTTGGGGCTGGTGGATTAAAGAGTCTTCTATTTATTGTGCCTACTACTTGTGGAGTGATATTGCAAAATTAGCCCCCTCGGTGGGGGTGGGTATCAGGTTCCACATTGGAATGGCTCCAAAGTGGGGTTTTGGGAGGACGTCTGGTGCGGGGATTCCCCATTCAGGACTGTCTTCCCGAGCCTTGCGAATTTGAGCCCAAGGTCCAACATTTCGATGGCCAGTTGCATGTCAGATCAAGGGGTATGGACTCCGTTGTGTCGTAGAAACTTGTCTGAATCCGAATTCAATGATCTTGTGAGTTTGCTGTCTCGTTTACAGGATTTCGAGCGAGTTCAAGCGGAAGATGACAATATGGTTTGGAGGTTTGCAAAGTCCGGTATTTTCTTGGTGAAGTCGTTCTTCAGGCATCTATCCCAGATTCTCAGCTTGGACCTTCCTTGCACACTTCAAACATATGGTCTTACAGGGCTCCTCCAGAACTGGCAGCCTTCGCTTGGCTAGTTGGGAGAAACAGAATTTTGACAATAGACAATTTCACAAACGAAACATGGTGCTTCCCAACGTTTGTATTATCTGTTTGGAGGATGAAGAGACGGTAGATCACCTCTTTATTCCTTGTGCCTTTGTCAGAATTTTGTAGTCCGGCATTTTCAGCAAAGCCAACATCTCGTAGGTTTTGCCTGGGTAAATTGAAGCCTTAAATAGAGCCTAGCATGGGCAGAAAGGGGGCTCTTTGGGGATTCAGAGGTGGAGAATTGCGTTGTTGGCTCTCCTCTGGTCAGTTTGGCTTGAGAGAAACAACCAGACCTTCAGAATGAGAAGCACTCGGTTCAGGGAGTTCTTAGTCAGGTCCATTTGTGTATTTCGGAGTGGGCGTCTATGTAATCAGAGTTGCGCATTTGGGGTTTTTGTTTCTTTGGGTGGCCTTGAGCCTTGTTTGGGTAGTTAGTTGGGTGGGTTTGTACAGAAGAAAAAGAATGAGAAAACCATTAACTAAGAAAAAGAGAAACTCTAGATATAGATATGTGCACATAACAGGCGTTCCATCTATAACCTTGGAATTGCTAGATTAAAGAAAGAAATACTACACTAGAACCAACCAATTAAATTGGGAAGACGACTGCTAACAAAACAAGAAAGAACAAAAGGGATTGTGCTGCAATTATATAGATACTATAATCAGTTCTCTTCTCTCTATGGCATATACTAAACTAGTTACTAAAGGAAGAGTTCAAAAAGAAAGGGGTGAGCTGAAATAAAATGGATGCCTCTAAAAGGACTACATTTTCTTATCACATGATCCATTCATAAACTAAAACCCAGAACTACAAAAAAACTGCAAAGGGAAAAGGCACAAGGTTCCACCAAAAAAAAAAAAAAAAGTGTCAGTAAACATGAAAAACTGCAGAATTCTTTGAAATATAACCATCAAGAACAGCAAACGAAGAAGGATGTGAATTAAAGTAACACTATTAAAGCTGGGCATTTAGATGCATCTGTGGGATTAATGCATGATCACAGAAACAAAACATGTGAAAGGCTAATCCAGAGTAGGATTTCAAATCCTGGTCTCCCTGCAATATCTATGCTATATGGCTCCTCCCCCAAGTTGGCGGAAGCTTGGGGCCTGTTTGGATTCAGGCAAAGTTGTGTTGCGAGTCACGACTGGCAATCCATGGCATGCTGTCAAGGCTAGGTGGTTATGGGCATGTTGTTGTTGACTGGTTGTTCAGTCCCTTGTTTGTCAAACACCCTGGAACATGGACAGGATAGATTGTAGCACATGTCAAGAAATTGTTTGGTGACACATTTACACATGTGCATGTGCACATTTGACACTCTTGCACATTACCACATGCGCCACATCTTTTAGTGCTTGAAGATTGATGGTGGCACATGCGCACATGTGGGATGTTTGGCCAGTCACACATGTAGCAAATTGAAACATGCCACGCATGTGCATGGATAAGTATTATCCTCATGTGCACCAAAATGGTAAAATGCCATTGACAAGTATTCCCACCTCTCCACCAAAGATACCCAATCCGGGGTCAAATGGTCATGTCCATGACTACTTGTCCAAAAAATGCATTGGTTCCCATGCACAAGGGGTTGACAAACCATGCACATGCAGGTTGCTCCGACTGGTTGTCGCAAGACTCGCAATACAATTTTGCCCAAATCCAAACAGCCTCTTAACGTCAATGGGAGAATGATGGGTACTTTTTAATAGTCCGATGATACATGCTTGCCCTATGGATATTAGATTTCATCATGTTCCTAGAGGGACAAATTGTACCACTGCCCCTTTGCTAAAGAAGTTTGCAGATCTTCTATTTGAATGGGACTTTTTTTATCGGTGCGTAGGAGACTCCTATCCACTTTAATGACGGATCTTTGTTCTCTTCTGCCCTATGGGCTCTAGCAATCATTTTTTTTATATCATCATCGTCATCATCTAAGCCTTGTCCCAACTAATGGGTGTCACCTACATGAATCATGTTCCGCATTCCACTTTATCAAGGGAGATAACTTCAGCTAGACCATAGGAAAACAGATATGTTCGTACTACCTCGACCCACATCCTTTTGGGCCTTCCCCTTGCCCTTTTAGAGCCTTCAACTTGTACCAACTCACTCCCAACAGGCACGATTGTTGGTCTATGTTGCAATGACCAAATCATCTTAAGTCAACTTTCCCTCGTCTTATTACCCATTAGTGCTACTCCTAAGTTCCCTCAAATGCATTCATGTCTAATTTTATTCTTCCATGTCTTGCCACTCATCCATCTCCATTTATTTGTCCACTATTCTACTATTAACTGGCCAACATTCTGCCATATGGCTGGTCTTACGGCTATCCTATAAAATTTGCATTTCAGTTAGAGTGGTACACAACAATTACATAAAA
Organism: Magnolia officinalis; assembly: GCA_021015155.1. NCBI lineage: Eukaryota > Viridiplantae > Streptophyta > Magnoliopsida > Magnoliales > Magnoliaceae > Magnolia > Magnolia officinalis. The sequence continues at coordinate 109,799,051 of JAJHSJ010000002.1, forward strand.
CTCCAGAGGCACATCTCCATTTCTTCCACCCAGCTTGAATTCTATGGACAGTCAAATTTTTCTCTCTCAAGGAAAAAAAAATTCCAAGATGTAAACTAGATAGGCCCCACAAGTGCATATTGGTTCTTGAAAGTCAAGCAAGTTGGATCATCAGGTGGGTCGTGCATGCATGACGACTGTTGGCCATCTGCCATTTTTTTGTACATGCAGGGCCCTTCTGACCGGGCTTGCCTTATTTTCAAGCCATAACAGATACACAGTGGAGCCAACCTGGTGAACAGCCTCATCTCACATACAAGGGAGAATGAGATTGGAAATTATACACCAGCAAGTAGCCTTATCAGGGTTCCAAAGCAATAATTAAGAGATCATCATACAATCCTCCGAACCAAATTACGAAGGAACACAATCTGTACCTGTGGAGACAAAGTAATCTGGAAGCACTGATTATTCGTGCTAAGCCCACTATCGCTGGAGTCAATTTCTGTTGTGAAACATCAAGCAAAAGCAGGGGATGGCATTTCATTAGTGTAACTTGTTATATGCCATAGAACTCTGGATGAGGAATCAGTAAGCAACACAAGTTCAAAAATAAACAAACCTTTAATATCATCCATGAGTATGGCCTGCAATGCTTCGATTTCCATCTCCTGCTCTTGAGCATAGTCTGGACCGAAATGTTTATGAGAAATTTAGATTAACTTTTTGCTAATGAATATTACTTGAAAGAGGCATACAAACGATGGACGTATCATGTATGCAGACTGGTTTTATTGTATTGTTGAGGTGAGGAACTTGTGCAAATTAACAGGTGCATGCTAACTAATTTTAAGCACAATGGCATTCTGGATTAGCAACTGCACACAAAAGATAACATTTCATACTAGGTGTGTCAAGTTTACAACCGATCAGATTAATGCCTGATTAACTTTTTTTATTAGCTTGAACTCCACCTGGAAGCAATTGTTACAGCTAGTCTGCAGCCTGGGTGGAGGGTAGGTGTCAGATTGGCAGCCAGTCATTGGACATTTGCAAGCTACCATGAGAATCCCTGTTTCAAAGTTTTAGCAAAATGGGATTCATAAAGCTAGCCATGTTTTTGGTGAAGCGGGTTTCATGCAGCTGACTCCCAAGTAGCTGTGACAAGGCACTTTTTTCTTCTTCTTTTTTTCTTTTTTCTTTTCTTTTTTTCCTTTTTTTTTTTTTGGAGAGAGTGAGAAAGAGAATATGAATGCTATATTGAATGAGATAGGGAAGATGACAAGGATGTAATTCATCGTTGTCGTCTTTGCCATCATCATTATTGATCCTTCGAGTACTTACAAGTCACACCAAGTGTGCTAAAAATGAGAATCCACTTATGAAGTTTTTGGGGGGAAAAAAAAAACATTAGCAGATGCCCGTGATGACTAGAAAAACAACTTAAAATGCATAGGTGTCGGTACAATATAAAGAAATGGGAGTATGTGCACACTTTGAATTTCAACGATTAAATAAGTAAGAAAATATGGAGAATAGTCTTCCACATTAATCATAATTTTGCAACTTCTCCACAAACATTCATAAGAACCAGCTGTTGAGTTGCTTCTTGAAAAACCAACAGTTACCACAAGAGGGAGGGAGAGCATGCAACCCTTCAAAAGATCATTTCCAACATGTTATATCGTGTAGTATATAAAAAGCATGTTCCATTGTTTTCTACCACACACAATCAAGAGAAAAGCGAAGCCAAGAAGAAGCTAGAAACCAAAACAACAGTAACAAACAATAAACACATGAAATCCAATAGCCGTTTCACTGTTCATTAAAAGCTAGTTTGGACAGGCATTTGGGAGGGGAAAAAACTTTGGAGAATATACCACGGACCCTAGCACCGAATTGGATCACCGCTCATTATTCTGCGGTAAGAAGCCCACAAAATCCAAATCCTATAATTTCTCACCATATTAATCACAGGATTCACATTTTGCAGGAAGCTTCCCGTGAAACAACAGTGAGCTCCTGCTATGTTCTCAAAAATCTTTTCTTCCTTACCCCAGATAACCCATCTTAATTGGCCCTAAATATGTTTATCATGCATGGCTCACAAGTCACAAGCATCATCATGGTGTTAATTTTGGAATTCGTTAATCACGTTTTGCAAATCATATCCAAACAAGACTTCTCACAATTGCTTTGCAAAAGGATCACTGGCTAACCACCTAACATTAACCCTTCTTTACTCGGGCTTGGGACCAACAAGGTTCATGATGAAGTTTCAGATTATGTCTAAGATATTTAACTAAAACCATCTCCATCATCATCATCTATGCCTTATCCCAACTAATTGGAGTAACTAAGACCATCTAGAACTTGAAAATCCATTTCATCCCAAGATATAAATTGGTTTGAATCAAACCAACAGAAATGGAATACCACAAAATGCATATGCATGATCAAACACGAAGAACAGCTTCCACCTTGTATCCATCTACCATAATAATACACGTGGCAAGTAGATGGGTTAGCTTTCATATGTGCTGGGCTTAGCCAAACTCTATTTCAGTCTTTCAAGCGGAAGGTTGCTAGAATGCATCCCGACATATTACTGTAGGATAGGATTGACTTAGCCTTTGGATCCGGGGTTTTTCAAAGATCCAGACCGTTTACATGAAGGTCCTCACCTTGGATGAGGTATGGCCAAAAACTAAACACCTTACATTAGAATATTCAACCTTTGATCATTTGACTCCTTTCCTTTAAATAATGAGTACGGTCTGCTTAACCTTTCAATAGCAAAGGGGTAAAACATTTCAATCCGAATTTTTTTCTTTTTCGTATCTCCCATCCACAGTACGGACTGCTATGTAAGTCGTGTGGTCATTTAAAAGGTTCCGATTCAACGGCTAAAGTCCCGACATATCCTAATACGTCAGCATGTATTAGTGTATCAAACCCCTCCACACACGGTTTCACCTCTCAAGGTTTGCTAAGCCCGTGCACATATCAGCCACTGTACATACCTACACATGTGCAGGCGTAGCTCATCACCTTGAGATCCAAAGCATCAGCACAGATGCTCTACTAAGCAAATGGGCCACAGTGTTAGAAACAGGCAGACAGCTTAGAGACAAATGTTCTTTGTAATTAAAAATCCATTTCTCAACCCACTTGGTTAACCCCAATTTCTGAATCCACCCAACCCGGAGACAGTCCGAGTCCAGGTTTGTGAACTATGAGCCTTGCAAACATTTCCCTGATGATCCTTCTCATGTTGTGGGTATCACACAATTTCTCAAAGGGAGCCACTACTTAACCCACATTTGTTGATTGACGCACCTCCCATTCTACGTCTGCCAGTACAATACCTCAAATTCACATTTTTTAAGCTGGCAATAGTAGAAGAGAGAGAAGGGAGAATCCATCAACCAGGACGTTTGTGCATGTCAATTTACTTTCTCAAAATAATAATAATAATAACAATAACAACACTAATAATAATAGTCGTAATAATAATGAACAAATCCCAGTGTTCAAAATATCTAAATCATGCTTGGAACGCATCGTCGTGGAAAGTGTCAATTGTATTGGTTTGCATCATCGATGCACTCCTCGCCAGACAATCTCAGTGCAATTCAATATCAAACCAAGGTCGACAACATCTCAGAATATATATTATCGTATTGGAAATGTATTGCGACAAATTCATACAGGTGTGAGAGCCTTCTGCTTTTTTTTCTTTCTTTTTTTCTTTTTTCTTTTTTTTTTTTTTTTGAACTATGCTTCGACCTATCAAACGATTTCAATCCAAGCCATTTGTAAACAAAATCCAATCAAACCAACGAATCTCAAATCCTTGTTTTAATCATCCAGAGAGAATTATTTACAGATTGATGGAAGGAGTAGTTAAATAGGTATGGACGAATTGAGATGAGAGAAACTACAAGATAAATTTCGAGAAAGAAGCTTACCAGACATGGCTGTGAAGATTTTGATTTTCGTTCTACGATTTTCAGTAGTCTTTTGCGATTGTTTAGAGAGAGAGAGAGAGAGAGAGAGAGAGAGAGAGAGCGCTGCTAGATACCTAAGTGGATGCTTATAAATATGGCAGAATGATAGCTGACGCTTTGAAAGTGCACTCGCCTCATGCGCGATCCTTCTCGCTGTGGTTCCCACTGACACGACGGTCCGGATATCAGGTACTCATCGTGCGTAAGTTTTGGAGCTTAAGGAGGGTGGGGGTGTTTGGCGCATTCTATTAGATGGGATTCGGTGGCATGTGATTAAAAAAATATAATTACTGCATGTGACAGGCAGGATTGTCCCTTATTATCCTGGGATGGCATTCGATGGTTAGTTTGTTGACCATTGAAAAGGTATATCAATCAGAATTTGGAACCATTGAAAATAATATATGAGTTATATCCATACTGTCCATCCGTTTTGCAACCTCATTTTATGACACGGGGCCCAAAAATGAAAAGATCCAAAGCTCGCATGCACCACAACATAGAAAGTGGTGGGAACAATGACTCTTAACGTTAAAATCTTCCTGAGATCCACCATGATGTTTATTAGTCATGCAACCTATTCATAAGGTCAAACAGATTTGAATGAAGGGAAAATGCGAATATCTGCTTGAACCAAAACTTCATTAGCCCCGATAAGTTTTCAATACCAGGCGTTCAATCCCCGCTGCTTTCTATAGTGAGGTCCACTTGAACTTTGAATCTGCCTTATTTTTTGGCCCATGCCTAAAATGATATTAAAAAATAGGTGGATGGTGTGGATATAGCCCATACATCATAGCGGGACCTACAGAACTTGTAGACATCAAAGAACCTTTTCAAAAAAATCAAATGCCAAAGACAGAAAGCAATGCTACGTGCTCATAATCCAAGAGGGATCAATTGCAATTCCATTAACTTAATACTACCATTTTCTATTCTCCCCAAACACTTGATGGAATTTGTATAAGACCAAATGCACTTATATCCCACCCAATCTCATCTAATATTGTGAGTCAAACGTCCCCTAAGGTCTCGGTATGTATGCACCTTGGAACCGAGTGAACCGGACTTGGATTGCATACTAACAGCGTCAGTAGAGAGGTGGCTACTGACGGTGCTCTGTAGGCTCACCGCGATGTATGTATCCTATCCACACCATCCATCCAATTTTCCAGACTATTTTATGGCGTAATAATAAAAAAAAAAAAAAAGAGGCAGATCCAAATCTCATATGGGCCATGCAATAGGAAAGAGCGGTGATTGGGCACTCACTATTAAAAACTTCTAATGGTCGACAAAAGTTTTGGATTAAGTTGATATTTGTGTTTTCTCTTTGCCAGGGTGTGTGAGACCTAATCAATAGGTTGGTTGACTAATAAACATTACAATGAGCCCTTGGAAGTTTTTAATGGTGGCCATTCAATCACTACTATTTTCTAGTGGTGTAGTCAACTTGAGATTTGAACCTTAAATCAGTTTTTTAGTGCTAAAGTTATTTTAGCCTTACCAAAACCAACTTAACTAGACCTGACTTAACTTTACATGTACATACATTATGTCCTCAAACATGTTATTATAATCCTTAGTTGGGCTCCATCTTTATTGAATGCAGACTATTGATTTCATTCTGCTAAAATGTTTATTTCCTCTTTTATGTATGGCCTACTTGATAAACAAACTGATTGAAAATTTTCAAGGGAAAATAGGGATTTAATTAATTTTCAAGCGTCATCTAACTAAACTGGACTAAACTAATTTTTTTCCCGAGTAGGCCTTGGGCTTGTCATGCTAAGCTCTTGCCCTAATCAGATTGGACTTAGGACTTAGGTCTTAAGTATTGAGTCTCGCTCGAGCCTGGCCTAGCCCGGCCAAGCCCATTGCCACCCCCATCTCCCGGCTTCACAGCTAAGAAGTTGATTTTGATTGGTTTTCGCCATATCTTTTCCTAAATATGTCTCGTAGTAAAACGAGTAAATCTCTTGTTGGCTCATGTAACTAATGAATGCTCGTGGGCATATCTAGTATCACACAGTTTCAATAGCCTCTTGGAAACCTTGTAAAATGAGCTCAATCTGTCTAATCAAAATTCAATACCTTTACACATTCTCGTATCTATGGAGTGATCAATTAATGTGCGGACTGGAGTCCCTAGTGACGTACACGGTTTGGGCTACCATATTCATGACACACTCACACTCCTGTGTGTGGTAAGGGCAATAAGGCATAACCAACTTATTAAACTTCAAAACTCGACACCCGAACACAGAGACTATAATCCCGAGTTTCCAGGTATTAATTTAATAAAAACGTACGTGGCCAAGTATAGGCGCAGGATCCCGGATGGAATTGACTCGCTTCCGCAGGCGCCTCTCTCAAGAGCTTTTGGGGTTATGATTAAGAGAGTATTATTATGTTTGACCATAGTCCCCACTAACCATTTATTTGAAATTACAGTCAGTTAAATCATGTAAAAATACTTAGGACTGAGAATCCAATGATCATTAACCCTAAGACGAATCTTAAGGTTACATTCAAAGATTTTGAGTAGGGAACCACGATTATAAGAGAGAATGTGTTGGGCACCCACTATGTTTGTACGGATGTACGGTATTTACTTCACAATATCTGACTAATTTCTAAACGATGAGATTAGTTCTTACACAAAAATGATAAAAATATATTGAATACAATAATAGTGGTTGATCAATTCGAAATTTTGATTGGCAGGATCTAGCCAAGTTAGTAAGTCGCAGAGCATACGTTCAAACTGACCGAGTATGGAGTGATGTATATGTGGAATAATGATGCGAAGGTGTGTGTTATGCTTAATTACTAAGTGTGAGTCAATTAGTTGGGTTTAGGGGTGTACACGAACCGAGTTAGCTCGGTCAGCTCGCTCGACTCGACTCGAAAAAGCTCGATTCGACTCGGTTCGAAGCTAAGTTCGAGTGGAGTCGAGATGATTTTTTTAGCTCGAAAAAAAATCGAACCAAGTTCGAGCTTGCCCGTGCTCGACTCGACTCGACTCAAATCGAACCCCAACTCGAATCGAACTCGGATTGAACTAGTTCAGTGACTCGGTTACTTTGATATTGATGTTGCTCACCAGGTGTTTGATGAAATGACTCAACAAAGTGTCAGCTAGTGGCAAGGAAGGTATGTTCATGAAACAAATATCATTTTTTCTTGATTTCGATGTTGCCTAAAAAGTGTTTGATAAAAATACTTGTAAACAGCTGCCGCTATTTTACACATAGTGAGAAATTGAAAGTGCACAACATGTGTTTGCGAAAATGCCGCCGAGGCTCTTTTTTGCTCGAACTCGGTTCGATCTAGCCTGAGCTGCTGACCGAACCGAGCCGAGCCAAGTTCGAGCTGGGGTCAACTATTGGCCGAGCTGAGGCTAGCTCGACTCGGTGTACACTCCTAGCTTGGTTTCTGATGGGCAAGATCTGCGATCGTTAATCTTTCAAAATCGTGTGATATAACGAAGACGCTCATAACTCCCTCATTTGATGTCAGATTTAGTTGATATTAGGGTCACTGGAACAGTAATTTAGTAATCTTTCAATCATGACTGGAATCGTCACATTCCGATACCCTTTGGGAATCCAAAGTGGGATCACAGTCGTCGGTCATGAATTTTTCCTGTATCACCTAGTTCAACAGAAACTTTCATAACTCCCTCATCAAATGTAGGATTTTGATAATTTTTAGCTTGTTGAAAAGGAAACTTGACAAGCTTTCAAATGGGACAAGAATTGCCTGATTCGGATACCGTTCGTCATCTCAAAAGCCTGTTATAAGTATTCTATCGTCATTTTTCAATCTCGATCGTTAATCTTTCAAAATCACGTTATCTAACAAAGACGTTCATAACTCCCTCATTTGAAGTCGAATTAGGTCAATTTTAAGGTAATTTAATGCTCTTTCAACCCTGACTAGAATCGTCACATTCTGAAACCATTTGGGCATCCAAAAGTGGGATCACAATCATCGGTCATGAATTTTCCTATATCTCCTAGTTCAACAGAAACCCTCATAACTCCCTTCTAAGAGGTATGATTGAGACAAATTTTACCTCGTTGGAAATGAAATTTGACAAGCTTTCAAATGGGACAAGAATCGCTCGATTCAGAGACCGCTCGATATCCCAAAAGCATGCTAAAATCTTCGATCGTTATATTTCAATCTCGATCATTAATCTTTATAAATCGCATGATCCAACGAAGACGCTCATAACTCCATCGTTTGATGTTGGATTTAGTCGATTTTAGGGTCATTGGAAAAGTAATTTAGTGCTCTTTCAATCATGATTGGAATCGTCACAATATGGGACCATTTGAGCATCCAAAAAGTGGGATCTTAGTCGTCGGTCCTAAATTTTTCCTACATCTCTTAGTCTGACAAAAACCATCATAACTCCCTCGTCAGATGTAGTATTTGGACGATTTTTTAGCTCGTTGGAAAGGAAACTTGACAAGCTTTTAAATTGAACAAGAATCGCCTGATTCGGATGCCATTCGACATCTCAAAAGCACGCTAGAATCTTCCATCGTCAATTTTCAACGTCGATCATTTATCTTTTGAAATCGCGTGATCCAACGAAGGCGTTCATAACTCCCTCATTTGAAGCCGAATTGGGTTGATTTTAGGGTAATTTGAAAGGCAATTCAGTGTTATTTCAATCCTAACTGGAATCATAGTATTTTGATACCATTTGGGCATCTAAAAGTGAGATCAAAGTTGTCAGTCCTGAATTTTTCCTTCTTCTCCTGGTCCGACAAAAACTCTCATAACTCCCTCATCAGAGGTCGGATTTAGGCGATTTTTAGCTCATTGGAAAGGTAACTTGACAATATTTCAAATGGGATAAGAATCGCCTGATTTGAAGACCGTTTGATGTATCAAAAGCACGCTGGAAGTCTTCGATCGTCATTTTTCAATATATAAGCTTAATGCGTGTTCACTATTTCTTAATTGGACGAGGACAAAACTTACAAATTAGATTGACCAAAAACACTCAAGTCCCTATTAGATCTTTATTTCGACCAATCCTTTTCTTATCGATTCATTCCTCATTCTAGTTGGCCTAATCCATGGCTGTCCTTTCTCCAGTCTATCTTTTTTCACAGGCTTTCCTCGCAGGAATTTCTCCTTAGTTTGTTTAGGGACATTGTTCCCTGGCTGCTCCAACACCACCACCTAATATATGGGCCCTACCTATTGAACTTAAAATCTTATGCAGAGGCTCATTTAGTTGAGTGTTGTGAGTTGTGAAGTCCGAAGTCTGGAATCACGTGCTTTACATTTGTTTACAGACTATATATAAAGCTATAGTCTTTTGGACATTTTTTCACACCAATTTGTCTTGGGAACTTTCGCTATTGGAATGAAAAATTGTCATAAAAACATTGTTGCTTGGTGAGAGATGTTCATATTTCATATACAATAAGCTTGTTACTGACTCATACTTTATCGGTAAAGGCAACAAAATTTAATGCTAGTAATTTGCTCTCATCTTATATATATATATATATATATATATATATATATATATATATATATATATATATATATATATATATATATATATTCCCAAGTATGGCATAACAAAGGCTATGTAAGTTTCACCATAATCCCTATATAAAATCCACTCCATACGTTTAAGGCTTGTTTGACTTTTCATTTTCCACTGAAAAATTATGGCAAATCAATAATGGTGACTTCTCACAAACATTTGGATGAGAAGAAAATTAGTGAGTAATTATGCCTTAAGAACCAATATTACACAAGACAGGATTGCGTAAGTAAATTTTGCGGATCCAATACCATCCATCCATTTGGATGGTGTTGGAGGAAAATTAGTGAGTAATTATGCCTTAAGAACCAATAGTACACATAACAGGATTGCGTAAGTAAATTTTGTGGATCCAACGCCATCCATCCATTTTTCCAACTCATTGTAGAGCATGAACCCACAAGCGAGGAGATTATAAGCTCAAGTGGACTGCTTCATATGAAAAGGCCATCAAGAAATATATGAAGGGAAAAAATATATATCAGCTTGACCTAAAACTTTTGTGGCCTTTATGAAATTTTCAACGATAGGCGTTCAATTCCCCTTATTTATGGTAGCGTGGTGCACGTGCTATTGGATCTACTTGCTATTAAAACGGATAAACGTGTGTGGATTAGACATGTACATCACATGGCCTCACATATTTTACACGTCATGTGTGTTTTCTCCTCAGTTAAAAGGCAGGTTTGGATTGCTAATTACACAATGATGTAAAGGAAAAGTGTCACAATTACAATTTTACCATCATCAAAACCTGGCATAGGAATCGTTAGTTAAATAATAATGTTTTCAATAGTTAAGTAAAAATAAACTGTAATCATTGCACCTTTCATGGTATTATCGTGGAAATATCAAATTCAAACAACAGCGTCAACTATACCGGTACGATTATTTGGCATCAATGTAATAAAAAGTGTCATCATTATAATTTTTCTGAACATGCCAAATACAAAAATTGGCAGTCAAATGCAGATGTTGTTTGGAGACAAGTAAAGGAAATTATAATCACCACACTTTTCCTTTACATTAGCGTGGTAATTGATAATCCAAACAAGCTCTAGTATAGCTGTCAACGTCATGGGAATGGCTTGCATAAATTTATTGGGTAATAATAATCATCCATTTATCACCATTTTACCATAAAAAAACAAAAAAAACAAATAGCTATTACTATATTGTTCCATGTGTTCATGTCCGGTCCATCCATGCCATGTTAGCAGCTCACATGATGCCACGTGATGGCGAGATCTCAATAAGAGAAATGGAGATCTTGTTCGACTGCTCCGTGTTAAGAACCTAACCAATACACTACAAGCACCAGGACCGATGGAACGTCTCAAGCTAAGCTCTTTAAACTATTGAGATCGTTGACATTCCACCATGCACCATAACTGACATCTAAGGTGTCCCACTCCGCGACGACACTTACTCTGGCCTCCCTTTTAGGGTATGATGGTTGCACACTAGTTATGTAGACCTTTATACTAAGCTATACTCTAGTTGCTTAGGTAGCCCTTTCCACATTGTGGCAGCTTTTCACTATAGTCCAGGTTACCTTTTCCATAGGTCGCCCCTCATGTGATTCAAACACATAACGCGGTGTTGGCTCGCCACAAATTGTTAAAAACCTAAACAATATGCTAAAAGCCCCAAGACTGATGCCACATGTCAAGCTAGGCTCTTTAAACCACTGGGATCGCAATACTCTAGTAGTCAAATTTTATCATATTATAAAATTTTGTGAGTAGCACAAAAATTGGTAAGGGCCTGTTTGGATTCGCGTATAAGGGTGTATTGTATTGTATCCAACTACTGTTCATGTATACGTTCGAGCAATTTTAGAATACATCAAAATCAACATGCCATTAACCAATGTTTGGATAGGAGGTATTGTTCGGACAAGTATATAATTTCTTGTACAGATCAATATTTGGAAACGACGTATAAGGGCTGCGTATTGTATATACGTATAAATATTGATAATACGTGTACGACTGTAGCCCTTTTTAAGTTCTCAAATGTTTCGATTTCAGGTGGGGCCCACTGTCATGTTTTTTTATTAATCCTACCCGTCCATCATGTTCTAATTGAATAATCCTAGCCGTTCATCCATTGTCTTCTTTCGCCTCACCCTCTTTCATTGATATTACCTGAAGGGTTATTACCCCATGGAGGAGGATATGAAGCAGGCAAGATAGAAATCTGATGGAGAGAACCTCCTCCATTTCCCCTTCTACCCAATTCACTTGGCCTTGAGCAAGGCGGCGGCAATGCTGTCTGCATATCATTGCAAGCATATCGGATCAGATCAGCATTGGCAGCATCAAGCTCATTTTGGAGCCTGTGGACCTGTCTTTGGAGGAACGAGATTGCGCCAACGCAGCCGTAAACTGGGTCCTTCATGCGGGCCTCAGCCTCGTAGGCAAGCGAATTCACAGCGTCTTCTCTCTGGTGGGGGAGAATCTCGTTAAGGAGCTTGGTAACGTTGCTCGCACCAAAGATCTTGTGCACGTGGAGGAAATCCTTACTTCGTTCGATCCGTTAAGTGGAGAAAATTATCAACTGTAATACCTCCCCAAACCTTCAGAGAGGAAACTATTCCGCAGCTAAATGGCCACATGCACTGGGAAGAAGACGATCTTCTGCGATGATGAAGCAGGATATCTCCGTTATCCACAATTGAAATGTATAATATTCAAAGAGATAGACGCCGCCCGATAATACTATGCATTGAAGAGACTGCACTGCACGATGCAGTGGCGTCTCAAATCAGTTTACCGCCTTTTGAAAATTTTGGATTATTGGTGTATTCGCGCGTATGGTAAACGCCGAAAGCCATCTCCAATTCAAACGATGTATAATGAGAATATTCAGTTATAATATGATACAACGCACCCTTATACGCGAATCTAAACAGGCCCTAAGTTTGGTTAGTTACTACCATGGGACGCATGTCACATATTTTGCTCATGTGGCAGAGTCGATTACTCACCTTATTGGCCACATGGTCGATAATGAGCAATGACTAAAATAGGGTCATGGTTAGAAATGGATTCAAATGACGTAGTATAGCGTCGTATAGAAGAAGCTCTTACTATGAATCACCCAAGGGCGTGTTTGGATCGCCGGATCCTGACGTATTGTATTGTTTTATGAGTAATAAATACAATATATGCCGTTTGAATTGGATTTGAAATCTGCGTATGTACGTGGCACTCGAATACAGCGCGGAACCAGAACAGCGTGGACACGCGATTCGGACGTACATTACAATGTCCTCGGGCAGTGCAGCGAAGTCATTGCATACATCCACTGTATCCATTTGTATCCATTTCTTACCAATCCAAAACATAATCCATAGATGGCTCTTTCACGCCTTTCAAATCTTCTCCACCATCCAAAAATCTCAAAAAAAGAAAAAGAAAAATAATAACCATTTTCTGGAATCTCTTCAATCATAGAAAGTGTGAAAAGTTTCAGGAAATCCTATCAAATGATACAAATTCCACCTTCTTTCGGCAGCAGAGCACATGACTTCCGCAATCTTCAAAACCACCCAAAATGCCATTTCCCAAACCACCCATCTCCATTTCTCCCCCAAAAATTCCAAATCCATCAAGAAACAAAGCATTCCCGCTGATGTTGTGAAGCTCTGTTCGGAGAATCGATTGAAAGAAGCGGTGGGTAATCTTGATTTCATTCCCAAAGAAGGTTTATCCGCTGAAAAGACCCAAATTTATGGCTGTTTGTTGCGTTCACTTACATATGAGCGAGACCTTATTCTTGTAAGAAAGGTCCATGATCACATGGTCGGTTCGAATTTGCATAGGAATGTGTATTTTGGGACGAGAATTGTCCACATATTTGTTGAATGCGGTAGCTTGGTCGATGGAATGGATGCTTTTGAGGGCATCCATTTCAGATCGATCCAGTGAATATGCATATATCCGCTGATTACATGTTTAAAGCCCGTCCTTCCCAAACACTCTGTTCGTAAAGGAAAAGGGCACTCGATACAGTGTACATCCACCCTTGTACATTTGCTGTATTGTATAACAATGCAATACAATCATATATGTGAATCCAAACAGGCACCAAGGGGCTACCGCCTACCAAGCAACGTAAAGGCAATGCCATGTTGGTTGATTTTCACGGCGCACAATACATATTCAAGTGGAGAAAATGATAACGATAATCTACATGTGACATCACAAGAAGAACTCTCATCCACATGGTAGGCACATGATATGCATGTAACCAATGGCCAACCAACAACAAAAGACTAGCACAGTGATGTTGCATAATAAGCCACTACTATTTACGAATCCATATGGTTATTTCTACGTCAATAAATACGAAGAGTGGTTACTGAGATGTCTCTTTATCTACTGCCTAATATATATATATATATATATATATATATATATATATATATATATATATATAGAGGAGAAGAAGAAGAGCTCCAAACCCTCATCAACCCAACCCATTACAGCTCTGCACTATAATGCTATTTCTCTTAGTCTAACTCTTAGTGTAGCACTTAGTGTAATTTAGTTCGTTTACAATGCTACATTGGATCAACTCTTAGGAGTGATGCAATTCTCTTTGTCCATGCTCGTAGTTGGACCAAGGTCTATACTTTAAAAAGATATTTCAGCTTAAAAGGTAAAAAGAACCCATTAGAAAGATAAAACTTCTCATTCGTAAATCACATGTCCTTTATCATAGGTGGCTGAATGGATGAATCAAACTTTTAAGATACTGATCATAGATGACATTTCCCAATATCTCTGTCTACCTCGGCGCTTGGGTTCAAAGGTGTTCCCTTTAGATTAAGATTAAGGTGTGTAAGACTCTGATAGCCACGATATCACATATGCATACGAATGGTTGAATTTTGGATCCAAACACCTTCTTAACATGCTCGACATATCGAATTTCAAGCCAAACATCGGTATTTTGTTTGACTGGCTGACATTACATGTATTTAGAGCTGTACACGAGTCGAACCGAGTCGAGCTTGGCACAGCTCGACTTGGCTCGGCCAGTAGCTAACCCAGCTCAAACTTAACTTGGCTCGATCCTCAAGCTTGATTGACCAGCTTGGCTCGGTTTGGCCAGCAACTCGGGCTAGTTTGAGCTTGTGCGACATTTTCTCAAACACATGAAGTGCGCCTTCAAATTCTCATGTAATTCAAAACAGTAACAACGATTTATATGTATTTTATCAAACATGGCGAGCAACATCAAAATCAAGATATGACGGTAGTCTTATAATGTAAAAGTTTTTTTTGTTTTTTTTAGTGATTTATTTCATATCCATTCCTTCATTGCCACCAACCGATCTCGTGGAGAATGTACGCACCTGAAACAATACTTCGTTGAGTCATCTCATCAAACACTCGGCGAGAAGCATCAATAACAAAATAATCAAGTCACCGAGCTATTTGATCCGAGTCAATTCGAGTTGAGGTTTAATCCGAGTCGAGTCGAGTTAGGGCAAGCTCAAACTCGACTCGAAATTTTTTCGAGCTCCAAAAACCAGCTTGACTCGGTCCAAATCCAAATTCGATCCAAGGCGAGTCGAGGTTTTCTGAGTGGAGTGGAGCGAGTTGACCGAGCTAATTCGACTCGTGTACGGCTCTAGACTCTGTACTTACCGGATACTTTCCCTCTCCCCCTATTTTCCTCCACGTGCGTTGCACGCGCCACACCCCTAGTGCAATTAGCAAAGGGGCATTTTAGTCATCGTGCAAAACGCTCACCCATGGGCTAGGGTTTTGAGGGCCCTATAAATGGCGTTCTTCACTTCTTTCATGCTCCTGCGTCAGCACTTAGAAGCCAGAGATCACGGAAAATCATTCTCTTTCCATCCGGTAAGAAATTCTCCATTTCCTCTATCGGTTTCATGAATTTTCTGTGAATAATTCATACATTTGTCAGATCCGATTCAAGCTTTTTTCTAGGGTTTAGATCGTCTTTTTTCGCTTCTTCTTTATCAACATGCTTTGATTCCTGAATTTATTAGGTTCGATCTTCTTTCAGAGTTTTTGTTTCCTTCATGAACACGTAATGTTTCATTCCATTTCTTTCCCTCTTTCTTTTGATAAATTTCCCAATTCTATGGACTTGATTTTATTGTCTGTAATGTATTTTTCATGAAATGTCTTGATTCGAGCTCATTTTGAGTTATCCTTTTTCATGGCTCTTCTTCTTCCTCTTCTCGTTCCTTTTCTCTCGAAACTCGGCTGACTTGGTAGGATTACGAGTCGAGTCACCTCGCTGACTCAGTTTGACACAGATCCGAGCAATGTTACGATCCTCAGTGTTTTCTGCATGGTTTGCAACTCGTTTATTTTATTTTATTTTATATATATATATATATATATTATATATATATATATATATATATATATATATATATATATATATATATATATATTGTGGCGTATGAAATCGTTCACTGCTAAACGGGGGCGTATTTCCTCCGTATCAGGCTGTTTCGGGCTGATACAGCTGTATCATGTAAGGGCGATACCAGTGCATATTGGGTGACGTACCGGTATTGGACGATATGTGCGGTATCAGAAGATACGGTCAACCTTGGTTCCAAGACCCTTGCTTGACGCCTTCTATCAATCATGTGGCTTTTGCCCTTTGCTTGATGTGTTCCATCAGTCATGTGACTTTCGTAATTCTGGTTAGGCTTGTTACATCTGGCATCAGAGCCAACACCACATCCTGCGTTTGACTCCTGGAGGGGGTGACCTGTGGAAAGGGCAACCTAGATCAAGCTGTCATGCTGGCACAGGGTGGAAAGGGCTACATGGAGAAAAGGTAGTGAGTGCTGTCACAGAGTGGGCTGGTGTGGACATTCGCCGCAGAGCGTGGTGGTGTGTTGCAAATCTCAGGCCTAGTTTTATGCATTCCATCAGTCCTGGGGTATATTGGTTAGGTTGTTAATAGCCATGACTCAGTTGACTGGATTGACCTGAGTGACTCTAGCTGTCTTCTTAACTATTCAAGGATTTAATTTGAAAAAGGGTCCTTTACGCAATCTTTAAAAAAAAAAAGGTCCTTTATCCAACCTTTAAAAGATTGGAGAATTTTAATACAAACAGTCCTGTAAATTGTGATGTGGTATTCTTGAAAAAGGGTCCTTCACAGAACCTTTGAAAGATTGGAGAATTTTAGTACAAACACATTTCTGTAAACTGCAATGTAGCATTTTACTATGCACAGCATTTATCTGATTTCCAACATGAATGTTCTGAGTCATTAGTTGTATCTAATTTAGATATGATGCCGATCCATACGACATAGGGCTGAAAGTCGGGCGGGTTCAACCCGACTGACCCGTGACCGACCCGACATTGGGTTGGGCTAGGGCAGGATGTATCGGGTTTGGTCTCGGGCTTGGGCTATACAAACACCAACCCGATCAAACCTGGGTTGGGCTTGGGTTGAGGTCTCGGGTTGCCCGACCCAACCCGAACACGATCGATATATAATTGAGTGTGGATCATCTATGTTGAATGTACATGAAATTCCAATGCCATTGGGTCTCATTAGTCCATGTTATTTTCGATGACTCAAGCTAACAAGATATGTCAGATTTCTCTCCCAAATAGATTGTGTGCTACACAACACGACTTTTAAAGGAGTGGTTGTCCTATATTTTAGCTTGTTTATTTAGAAAAAATGACGTTCTTTATATAAATAATTACACATAGAATTAATAAAATCATAGGTACAAAAATTAAAACGTATATTGAAATATAATAGACTAATGTAATAATGAAAATATTAGCATTTATCCACCCGACCAACTTGGCCAACCCGACCGAGCCCGCTTGGGTTGGGCTTGGGTTGAGAATTCCCAAAGGTTGGGTTGGGTTAGGGTTGAGGTATAAGAACCTTGGGTTGGGCTAGGGTTGAGCACCAACCTGACCCAACCCGCCCGACTTTCAGCCCTAATACGACACTAAGGGAGTGCATTTCCCCCCCTCATGAATCTGATTTTTACTCTCTTAGGTTTCAAACAAGCTTCACTTCAGCTTTGGCTGTCTTTTCAAATTTATTTATTTATTTATTATTTTTAAATTATAGAAGTTACGGCAGCCAGCCAGCCCCCAAACAGCAAAGAAACAACTATCCCTTACAACCCAAACTACATCAGCCTCATTCCCAGACAAGGCCCCAAGCTCTTTCCACAACCTCTATTGTGTTTGATTTCTCTTCGAATTGATTCTTGGTTCGGAATATTCTTATCGTATTGGCCTATATGGCTGTATTTTATCTGTATAGGGCTGATTCAACACACAATATGAGTCTGTATCACTGTCCCCCCCCAAAAAAAAAGAACAAAAAAAGAAAAATATAAATTGTATCGAGCCTTTTCAGCCGATGCATATGCTTTGATACGCCTGATAGTCTGATATGGCCTGGACTGCTGGGTATGACCATATATGGATCAATATGGCCATAAAGTCCCAAGTTTGATTTTATTTTTTATTTTTTATTTTAAATTTGTTCAATTTTTTGCCTTTTTTTAAAAAGAAAAAATTAAACTTCCAACCACAGAGGAAGCTTACAAAGTCATTTTAAACTGTATCTTGGCGTACTTTAGGGATTTAAAATAAAAGGGAAGATTTTAGCATTGTTTGTAAAATCAGGCTTGATTTATGTTCAATTAGGGCCCAGGTCGGGTCGCAGACAACATTCTTATCTCAGAATGGTCTGATACAACATTATATGCACAGAGAATGATAGATTCTTGAATCTCTATTTTCCCCATTTTCCCAATGGTTTGACACTGATATTCAGAACCATATTGCAATAGTTTCTGGCTGGGCCAATATGCTATCCGATACTGATATTTAGAACCATGGGTGCATTTTTTGAGAACTACTATATTCAAACTTTTTTTCAGACATTATTTCTTAATGAACATGTGGTATTTCAGGCTTTCTTAGGTCCCATCTTCTCTCTCTCTCTCTTTCTATATATATATATATATATATAGAGAGAGAGAGAGAGAGAGAGAGAGAGAGAGAGAGAGAGAGAGAGAGAGAGAGAGAGAGAGAGAGAGAGAGAGAGAGAGATAAAACTCTTGGGAATTTAGTCTATTAGGTTTTGGGCTTCCTGAGCCCTTTATTTTTCATGGATATATACCAAACTAGGTCTGTTGTTGATTTTTATCTAAAGTAGATTATGCTTTCTTAATTATGATTTTTTCTTTTAATTCTTACCCGAATATTTTTGTCTTTGCAACAATTGTAGATAAAATGGCTTCTGTTCCTAGCGATTTGATTTGGGAGATTGTCAAGAAAAACAACTCCTTTCTCGTGAAGGAATTCGGGAATAGCACTGCGATGGTGCAGTTCAGCAAGGAAAAGAACAACCTCTACAATGTTAACTCCCTCAAGCATTCAGGTATCTTTTTGATGATCGCAGTTGGTTCCCAACTCTGTTGTTTTTTTTTCCCACGTCGAATTATCAAAGGTCTCACGTTTTTTCTTTTACCTTTATTAAAATGCTAGGCTTAGCGAACAAGAAGACTGTGTCAATTCAGCCAGGAGGAAAGGATCTTTCTATTGTGCTTGCTACTACAAAGACAAAGAAGCAAAACCAGCCTGCGAATCTGTACCACAGGTCAATCATGAAGAAGGAATTTAGTCGGATGGCGAAGGCTGTTGTGAACCAGGTATAAAACATTAAAAGCTGTATTTTCTTTATGATTTATCTATTATGTCATGTGTTGGGATTTCATCTCTTGAATTGCAATGTTCTTTTGAGCACAAAATCAAGAGAAAATATGGGAGACTTCCCGTGTAAGAATAATCTGCATATATAGTAAATTGTTTTACTTTTCCTTATGTTTCTTAGTAGAGGTGGGCATCGAGTCGAGTCGGACCGGATTGGGTCCATCTCGACTCGATCTGATTTTTCAAGAACATGACCCGAACTCGATCCGATCCGGGACCGAGTCCAGTAGGGCTGACTTGATCCGATCTAAATCCTTGCTGGCCTGACCCGAACCGAGTCCTACTCGGGTTTGGGAAATCGAATTGAGTCGGATCGAGTTGAGTCTAGGGAGAGAGGGAGAGAGGAGGAGAGAGAAGGAGATGTGGGAAACCGGGAGAGAAAGAAGGAGAGAAAGGAGGGGAGAAGGAAGGAGAGGAGGGAAATCGGGAGAGAGAGGGAGAGAAAGGAGGATTATTGCCGTCAACAATTTGGCCAGAGACAGGGCTGGCAGATTATTGCTGCACTGTTCATTTACGTCCGCATTAGCTTCCGTCCTTACCATTTCTCCGCCGAGAATGCTCGAGTTCAGGCAAAAAATGATTTCAGAACCTCAGTTGCTACGTTGGTCAAATTGGTTCTCTCGATGGAGCTTTACGTAAAAAAGATCAAAGGAAAGGATAACATCCATGCTGACTTTCTGTCTCGCCTCCCTTGCAAACTCCCTCCAGAAACCACAGCCTCACCAACCCTCCATGTGTCTTTCCCCTTGAAAGAATCCCAAACCTTCCTCCAGAACTCCAAGAAAAAATCCGTGATATATAGATTGCAAACATGCCTACCCATAACCTCAAAACCTTCCTTGAAATCCACCTGTTCAGAAATGCCCCTGTTTTCCGTCATATCCCTCATCCTCAATACCCATACCTGACTCCCATATCCTTTAGAGATCTCTATTACCTGCCCAATGATGCCTTTTGTTTCCTGTACTATCTTGTACAGAGTTGGACTGTTATGTTTGTCTTCTCTGTGGCTTCACTCCATGCTTATATTGCTTGCATCAATTGGAATGCAACTACTGGTGCCAACTAGCTGACTCAGACTAACAAAAATCTATCCACGTTTCTTAGGCTCTTTCATCCACTCCATGTGTGGCATTCGTATCTCCATCATCACAGTAAGTTCGTTGAGATTACATTCAGAAATCCCCGAGAACTCGTCTCTGCCCTTGTCGATGATTCGCACTACTACGTGCCTTTTGCACATGACAAAGTGGTAATCCGTGGATACAGAAATTTCAACCTTGCTCAACATTGGAACTACTTTGATAGTGTTTTCCACCTGTTCAAGCGACCAATGTGTGAGCTCAACAATGTCGAACAAGCTGATATTCCTAGCTCCATATGGATGACTCCGATCACTACAGCCAACAATGATCTCTGTTTGGACCATTTTGTCACATACATTGAAAGGAATATGGAAATTCTAATGGCTCCAACCCCATCATCCAGTGAAGACGAGTCACCTTACTCAGTGTTCATGGCCCCACTATCCAGTGACTCAGACTCCGGCTGACTCTCACTCAGCTAATGAAGTCATGAATGGCGTCATCAAGCCATGTTGCCAGGCTCCTCCAGCAACGTAAGGCCTCCATCAATGCCTGTCATAAATCTCCTGAAAGCCTCTTGCAAGTCACTATTATAAATTATGTTCTATAAAAGCATATGTAAATAAATATAGCAACGTGTTCTGTTACGTGCTAAGGCGTCCCTCCAGCTGTCCGTGTTCATAACACTCAAAAGCGACGTGTCCCACCAGTTGTCCCCTGCATAACTGATCAACACACGAGGTGTCCACCTGCAGTCGTTCTCAGCCATCTGCGTGTTCTTCCCATCTGCACAGACGGTCTTCAATTCCAAGATGATAAGATTTTGCAGATTGAAGACACATTTCAGATCCGCCACAACGGACTCTACCATCTATAAATACAAGTGTGATGTTTGTTTGAAAGACGGAACAAAATAGAGAAAGAAAAATAAGTTTTCTTAAGTTTTCTAAGTTGTTACGAGTGATATGAGAAAAAGTTATTGTAAATAGTTGAAAGAGTTATGAGAGTTATGAGAGTTATGGGTTGTTAAAGTCTTGTCATAAATATTAGTTTCTTATTTCATTTCTTATGCCTTTATGCAAACGTGTATTTTTAAGTTTCATCATCGTATTAAGTATTTACTTTCTTATAAATTTTCTAGATTGCTACTTATTACTGATATTATCTTTACAACACTATTCCCTCGCATTGTTCATTTACGTCCGCATCAGCTTCCGTCCTTTTGTTTATGGAAGGATGTGATGCGGCTGGGCTGGTTGGGTAGGCGGAGGAGTAGGTCGAAAAGATTGTGAAGCTGAGGGCTGTGGAGGTGGAGGGAAGTTATAGGAAGAGGGTGAAGTAGCCCATGGGACAGTAGGTGGAGGAGAAGGAATCCATGGTAAAGGAGGTGGAGCAGGAAGAGGGAGTTGCTTCGGGTGAGGGAATAATGGATTCTCGGGAGGATACATGGAAGAAGGGCGAGGTGGATTTTTGATGGAGTGAAGCTGAGCCTTGAGGGATTTCCTTTCCATCTCTTTTTGCAAGAGAAGGTTGGAATCACGAACTGTAGTAACAATCATATACAGTTCCTTTTCAACAACAGCGATTTAAGCTTCAAGAAGAGGAATCACTGGACTTTGCTTCTGAACGGTAGCAGCAAGCTGTTACTAGTGATACAAGATTTGCTGCAACGCACGATTTTGCTGTGCGGCATTTTCAGCTTGCCAATTGAGAGCTGCTTCAGCGGCAGAGACATGTTTGGGAGTACCATCAGAATGTAGACCAAGAGGGTCTTTGATTTTCCAAACATAACGTGTGCGTTCTGTTGGGTAGTCAAAGTCGTCTGTGGTTGGGAAGTGCGGATCATCTGTAGGCTCATAAACACACACCATAGGTGGAGAGGAGATTGGATGAGGCTTTTGGGGGATGGATTGGGAACATCGGAGATGGGACAAGGCTTTTTGGTAATATGGCATGAGAGGTGGCTTTGGCTGAGCTGGAGGTGGTGTCGGTGGTGTAGGCTTTGGAGGAGGTGGTGATGGCTTGCATGTGGGAGGAGGAGCAGTGACTGGCTTTTTCTTGGGATAAAGGACATAGTAGTCAAATTTACCAGAAGGTTCACCAAGAAGACCGACTTCAGGGTCTCCTGCCTCATATCGTCGTTTGAGCTGTGCCTGAAGAGAATTGGACTTGCGAGGCTTATCATCAAAGCTATCATCATAGCAATCGTCACATGAGCAATCATCCCACCAGATATGGAGGTTGTTGCGACGACGCCATTCAGTATAACATCGACCACTGGGATCGGGGCCAGTGGGAGCAGATTCTGCAACATACTTGCCGTCAATAATTTGGCTAGAGACAGGGCTGGCAGACGAGATGTCCGCAATAATTCTGGAGGGGGTAAGGATGTTATCCTTTCCTTTGATCTTTTTTACCGTAAAGCTCCATCGAGAGAACCAATTTGACCAACGTAGCAACTGAGGTTTTGGAATCATTTTTTGCCTGAACTCGAGCATTCTCGGCGGAGACATGGTAAGGACGGAAGCTGATGCAGACGTAAATGAACAGTGCAACAATAATCTGCCAGCCCTGTCTCTGGTCAATAATTAGATAGACATTATGACAAGATGTCTAAACGATTTTACATCCGCCACAACTGGTTTCAAATATGGTTTCCACAGTTTATCTTTGCGACGGACAAATGATCACCTGAGAGGCGTCCATCTGCTTCTCATAATTGGTGATCCATGCAGCAGGAAGAATTTCTTTCAACTGTTCCTATGTAAGCTAGCGTGGAACAAAGGTGCATTTAGGAACATCATTCTGGTCCACACAAATCAACAGGGCATCTTGCCGAGATGCAAGACCTGGGAGTGGCAAATCAATGGAGTGATTCTGGATGCGGAAGGCGACCTGATAGTGCAGAGTAGCCGCTATGGCACCATCTTGCAGGTCAGCACCAGAGAGCTGAACCTGGGCTTGGAGTGCGGTGAAGAGATGAGCATCATTGAATGGGATGTTAAAGTTAGGATACAGGGTGACAAACACCATACCCTTGTTCAGTGTGGTCTGGATCGTGCCAATTACCGCATGCTGGTATTGCCTGAATCGGGTGTCCAGGAGAGCAAGCTTGTAGGCAGTAGGAAGACCTTTTCTGCCATGGAAGGTGATGGCGAAGCGGATTGCACCAAAGTGCATATGAGTGTAGCCTTGGGTCCGCCATTCGGGAAGCTTCTCGCTGGGAAGTTGGAGTTGGATGAACTCCTCAAGCTGATTGGCCCGGATGGGAGCCTGATCAAACTTGGAGGATAAGGCATACTCCTTGATGGGGACATGCTGCTTGCGCACAAGTTGCTGGAACTTTGCAGAAAGAGAACCACGATTTTTTTGGAAGAACTGGTAAGGGTTGGAAACAAGAAGATGGGTAGCAGGGATTATTTCATCAGCATACTCGACTTCATATAAAAATTCAAACTTATTACCAATACAAGACGCTAGAGGGAGAGACTTAGTAGAAGAAGAAGACGAAAACGAAGGATGAGCCGTAGATATGTTAAATAAGGGGTAGGATGTATGGTCAGGATAGGGCAACCCCAGGGGTATTAACGAGCGCCGATGCATCACATAGTTTGGTACAATTCAAATTCCTTTTATCAAGAACATATTGGCTACAAAGGGTGACCTTAACGCCTACCACAGGTTAAACGGTCGAAACTCACCAACTGGATCTTGATAGCCAGAAGAAGGAATTCTATATCCAACTTGTTCAACAGATACTATCAAACCAAGTGTTCTGATACAGAAGATCGCACAAGGCATAACTGTAGAGCGTACTAATCATGGCGACTGTGTATCTATCTACTATTAAAAGGAGATAGACTATGTCAACACCGAAGAGCGTAAAGACACCTAAAGGTAGTCTTGTCCATAACATACACCCCGACCAAAAAGATTAGCAGATCATGGCTCTGATACCAACTAAACAACCAGGTAAACACATGGGCAAACCAAACCCTAGAAAACCGACTGTATGTTACTGTAGCAATGTTACTGTAGCCGTAGTACTGTAGCGTGATTATTGTAGTAGGGTTACTGTAACACTAGTACTGCAGCATGATTACTGTAGCAGGGGTTGTCCAACAACAAAGATAATTAAGATGGTTTAGAAAAAGATAAGTAAATACAGTGACAAAAGACATATAAACACATGATAGATAATCCTATACACACTGATATGGCTGCAATAATCTCTGGCGGAGACATGGTAAGGACGGAAGCTGATGCGGACGTAAATGAACAGTGCGAGGGAATAGTGTTGTAAAGATAATATCAGTAATAAGTAGAAATCTAGAAAATTTATAAGAAAGTAAATACTTAATGCGATGACGAAACTTAAAACATACACATTTGCATAAAGGCATAAGAAATGAAATAAGAAACTAGTATTTATGACAAGACTTCAACAACTCATAACTCTTTTAACTATTTACAATAACTCTTTCTCATATCACTCGTAACAACTTAGAAAACTTAAGAAAACTTATTTTTCTTTTTCTATTTTGTTCCGTCTTTCAAACAAACATCACACTGGTATTTATAGATGGTAGAGTCCGTTGTGGCGGATCTGAAATGTGTCTTCAATCTGCAAAATTTTATCATCTTGGAATTGAAGACCGTTGGTGCAGATGAGAAGAACACGCGGATGACTGAGAACGACTGCAGGTGGACACGTCGTGTGTTGATCAGTTATGCAGGGGACACCTGGTGGGACACGTCGCTTCTGGGTGTTGTAAACACGTACAACTGGAGGGACACCTTAGCACGTAACAGAACACGTTGCTATATTTATTTACACATGCTTTTATGGAGGAACACTATTTATAATAGTGACTTGCAGGAGGCTTTCAGGAGATATTTATGACAGGCATTGATGGGGGCCTTATGTTGCTGGAGGAGCCTGGCAACATGGCTTGATGCCGTCATTCATGACTTCATTAGCTGAGTGAGAATCAGTCGGAGTCTGAGTCACTGGATAGTGGGGCCATGAACACTGAGTAAGGTGACTCGTCTTCACTGGATGATGGGGTTGGAGCCAAATTATTGACGGCAAGTATGTTGTAGAATTATTGACGAGATGGGTGGGTGCAGCGCCTCCTTCGGGTGGAGAAAGAGGGGTTAGAGTTCGTTCGGATTTCGGATCGGTCCGGATTGACCACGATTCGAACTCGATCCGATGTATGAACGGATCTGAGTGGTCCTACTCGATCCGCACCGATCCAGGCCTTCGGTTCGGATCAGGTCGGATCCACCGAATCGGGTCAGATTCTGCCCAGCTCTATTTCTTAGGTTGATTTTAAGAAAGACATTCTCCTTGTGTCTAGAAAAACAGCTTGTGGTGCTGACAAGTGGCCGATGGCAATAGCATAAAGGAAAATTTACATAATTCCAAGTGTTAGAATTTGATACTTAGTCGTGAGTTGCTTTGTGGTATGAGATCTCCAGTTTTCTGTGTTGATGGGAGATTTGGTGTTTGCTTGCCGTTTAGGGAAAATGTCCTTTTCTACTCTTGGTTCAGTAGGCTTTGTATGATAATTTATAGATGGCTTTGGGTCGAGGCTATTTTTTTTTTTCCCAGATGTACCAATTGCATTGACATGCTTTACTGACAATGACACAACTAATCAGCTATGTGGTGTTCTGATAAATGGAGATTGGTGAAGCTGATGTGGATATACATGCATATCTGGAAGCTAATTTGGAACTGGTGTTGCTTTTGCCTTAAGGCTCGACTTGTTTAAAATTTGCGGGCCGAGTAGTGGGCTGCAGGGTGCAGCATAGTCTGAAGTTGATTCTTATCTCACGATCTGGTGGTTGTGTGGGCTGGACTGTGCCTTGGATACTTGGGCGCATGAGATGAACCTGTACATGCTTTGTAATGCAAGGGCATTTTCACACCATGCTCGAGTGGGGTGGCCTGTGGGACGCAGGGGCACACGCGGGGTGGGTGGCCGTGTGAGGCGGTACCCATATGAAGTGGGGCTCACGAGGGGGGTTCGGCCGAGGTTCTAACCCATAGGATGTGGGGCCTGTGCTATAAGATAAAAGGATTAATTCGCTATGCTCTATCAGTTCGAGCTTTTAGAGCAAGTGGTTAATTGTCCTGCATCACTTTGATATGGCTTGGCCTGGTTGCAACCATTAGTAGTTGTAGGTTTGATGCATTGTCGATTGCTTAGGGTGTGTTTGGATGGTAAAATGACTTCGGCGCTAGGGGAAGGAAACCCTTCGCACTTGTCTGTTTTGCTAGAGAAAGGTCCTAGAAATGCTTTCCTTTGCATTAGAAAGTGTTTGGGTTGCAATCCCACAGAGAGAAATCTCTCTTCATTCCAATTTTGCCATTTAAAACCTCACAATCAGAGGCAAACTATTTTCGTACAATTTGGCTCTTTAAAAATAAGTTTTTACTCCCTTGTTGAGGTGGGAAAGGCAAAGGCACGAGAAACTGATAGCTATGCTAGATACTAAGCTTTATCTGTGTCAAAAGGAGTTTCTTCTTTGACTTGTAATTGCGGCTACAAAGTCGTGGAAGGAAACGGCATTATTTTCATCTTGAGAAATTAAGCTCCCCCCCCCCCCCCCCCCCCCCTGCAAAAAAAGAAAAAACCCCAAATTCAGTCACTCATGCAGCGATGAGTAGGAGCGTTCAAGGGGGGTGTTTGTCGAAATATGTTTGTTACACACGTTTGATTGCATGTCCCTTTTCTTGGCTGTATTTAATTTTTCATGCGAAGACTCTGAGAGCTTTCAGTTCTGGGATGGGCTGCTTACATGTAAGAAAGAACATTTGAAAATCGGATCTTCGATGAAATATCCTTGTGTTATGAAGGCCCCATTTCTACCAACTGGATTCGTAAGGACACCATGTTCTGATGCATTAGGACGCTATAACTTCTGTGTTAGAACTCTCTAAATCAGATTGCAGTGGTGTCCTCACCTCTGCAGGGAGTGAAGGTCTGACTCTCAATGGGAGAACTGGAACTCTTCTAGATCTTTCCTGTGGGCAACCCAATCCATACATCCAAGTACTTGCAATGCTCTGGTTACAATCTGAGAGGGGTTTTTACTTCTATTACGTTTTCTCCAGTTCAACTTGGAATTGGACAATGGAGCAAACACGAATATGGATTTCGATCTTGTTCATTTCAGTCAGAATATAGCATTAGCTGAAATCTAATATCTTCATTTATTTCCTTTTGTTTTTTGGGTGCAGGTTGCAGACAACTACTACAGGCCAGATCTGAAGAATGTGGCGCTTGCTAGGCTGAGTGCCGTGCGCAGGAGTCTTCAGGTTGCTAAGTCTGGGGTTAAGAAGAGGAACAGGCAGGCAGCTAAAATCCGTGGTAGGAAGTGAGTATAGCTCAGTTTGCCCTCTTTTTTGAATTTCTAGAAAATCACTGCAGTAAGTGAAGGATGTGAGACCTACCTTTTTATTCTTCTGAAGTTGCCAGGTCTGTTAGTGTTAATTTGGGTTTGATAAACTAGCGTGTGTTACTTGTTTAATGCATCCCTTTTTGAGACTTGAGTATTGGTTAGCATTTCAGAGCCAAAGCACTGTGTCTGGGTGAGCCTAGGTATTCTTTTGAGGGTTTATATGATATACTCTGGCAGAGTCTTGCAGCACACTTGGTAAGTAGATGTGGCGTGCATTTATGCTAATCCTTGTAGTGGCCAATTCCCGGGTCACACTGTAGCCATAGAAATGCAGCCACCATTGAAATGTTATGGTTTTTGCTTGTGGTAATGTGAGGGAAAATAGAAATGTGGTGGTAATTTATTAATTTGGACAGCTGCCATAGATGGAAAGAGCGTTTCTGATTGTTGTACAATGTGATTATTAAAAGCAGAATCAGCAACACCCTCCAGTTGATGGCTGGCTGGATTGTCCGCTTGATTCTGTTTTTGGCCTATGTCATATCTGGAGTGGGGTCCACAGTGGTAAAGATAGTTTTGAATGGCACAGCAACAGGGTCTGATGCACCCCAGCAGCTGGGACATAGCAGCAACGGGGTTTGGTGCATCTTCTACTTGTGAAAGCAGTGGTGGTATTGGTTCACGCTCATTTTTCATTGTTCACTGTGTTGAATAGGAACAACGTGCACGCACTGGTCATGGGGCATATTCCTCCAACCCCTGTGGGAGACCAGGAGTACTGGTTTGTTGATATCTGGCTGAGTGGAAGGGTTTTGATTATAAGGTGCTTTGGAAATGCATGCCCTAGCATGACCCACTTAGGAGGATTAATGTGTGCATTTAAGATGTATGAATCACATCTCTCATTGGATGAAGGAGGTTTCAATGGGTGAGCGTCCACTCTCAACTGTGTTGTCTGCGGTGTGGCCCAAGCCTGTTTGAGCAGGGCCACTAGAACTTTGTATCTCACTCATTCTTTGAATCATGCACTAATATGATCTCTCCAAATGGATGGACGGTGTGGATACAAAACATACACTAGCGGCCCAACTTTACTTGGGGAGGAATCCGCATTGTTAATGATCGACCCAAGCCAAACCTAACCTCTGGAAGAGTCCGGGCGTCCAACCCAATCTGAGGAATTGAATTAACTTGCAGTACCGTACTATCTTTTCAGCCAACATGCCTCCTACATAGGATATCAATACCATGAAAACAGTAGGCCACACCAAGAAGATCGCCTTTCTCTAAAATCAGATTCATCCACTTGCTTGGTGGGCCACACCTGATGATCAGACCAACATGAGTTTTCTTGTAGGTGATTTTCATGGAGGTTCCTACCAATTTCATGGTACGGATGTTCTATACAAATGGCGCATTGCGTGTTACCATGCATGTCGTGATCGGTTCTCTTTCAAGGATGCATCACCCTAGCCCGCATTCCGCCCTCTGTTCCTAAGCCCTTATCGGGGCTGTCAATTTCAGCATTTTCAGATTTGACTGTATGCAATCCATTATAGTGTTTCCTATATGATATATACATGTAGCATGTTTCATATACAGGGTTGGATTGCCT
This sequence comes from Magnolia officinalis, assembly GCA_021015155.1. Taxonomy (NCBI): domain Eukaryota; kingdom Viridiplantae; phylum Streptophyta; class Magnoliopsida; order Magnoliales; family Magnoliaceae; genus Magnolia; species Magnolia officinalis. The sequence goes on from JAJHSJ010000002.1 coordinate 109,828,504, forward strand.
GATGCCTCAACCCAACTCCAACCTTAAGTTTGGGTTGGGCGACTCAGGCTAAGACTCTGGCTCAAGTTGCACCCCCAAGTTACTATGGGTAAATGAATTGGGTTCATCCAGGCCACGTGGCTCAGCAAAATCAAGATTGTAAATAGCCCCTGCATGTTGACAGCCTAGGTGCATTGGTTGATTGTGACAGCCTGGTTGGGAGTTGTAAGTTTCTGGCTACTGGAAACGAAGATGCAACAGCTATCACAAATCCAAAGGGTATTCCATGGATCATGTCTAAACATGCACCACCGCTCTGCTTCTGAGTAGAAACTGATCACCTACAGGAACCTGCACTACTGTGGTACAAAGCTTCTCTACCCACAAGATGCATTAAAATAAAATAGAGATGCTCCAATGCTCTCAAAGCACTATTAAGTTATATTGCTTGTAGTTACACCAATTCATCCTTGATTTGGCCTAACTTCATTTAGCCATCCCTTTTCCAAGCCTTGGATCCGTTGATTGTGATGGCATAACAAAAGGTGATTTTCTTTATTTATTGTTGCCTAACAAACATCTTTAAAATCACAAGCAATCCATGATGAACCGCAACAAATACATGAATCAAATTGTTGATTGTATCCACTTTTGTTATCTGACTGTCAACATTAAGTCCATTGCTCTGATGATTAACATTGCCAGATTGGTGTGATGCTTACATGGTAGCCTGATGCCTCAACCATAAGGTTATGAATGAGCAATGTATCGGGCTAAGGGTATGAGAGAGCAGATATTTTCGCATCCGCTGAAATCTTGTGGCGGAAGACGTCCTGTAGACGCATTAAAATAATTAACTTTTTAATTTCCCCTGAATCCGCATCTTCCAACAAAAAAAAAAAAAAAAAGCCGCGTAGGCTCTTACCGCAAGTAGGGGTGCGTGCTGGCAATTTCTCTCTCAGTTGCTGATTCACAACCTTCAAAAGGGTGAAAATCGCAATAACATTCAATTTTAATCATCATCTCTTTCAGGGGCGTTTCGAGTAGATTCAAGTTTCGAACAATATTCTACACACATTAGGTAGGACACAACGCTATCTCAAACCAAACGGCAACTTAGGGAAGCGGATTGCGTGCTAACTCAGTACCCTGCACGTACTGACTAAAAACGTAGGGTCCACCATGATTTATATTTTATCCACTCCGTCCATCCATTTTACCAGATAATTTTAGGGCTCAAGCCCAAAAATGAAGTATGTCCAAAGCTCAAGTGGACCACACCACGGGAAACGATGCAAATTGAACCTTGATCGTCGAAAAATTCTAGGGGGCCACAAGTTCTGGGATAACAAATAAAAATCACCGTGGGCCCTAGCAAGGTTTCAATGGTGAAAATCATTACTCCCACTTTTTCGTTTCCTGTCGTGTGGTCCACTTGAGCTTATGATATGCTTCAATTTTGGGCAAACTCTTAAATTGATCTCTAAAAACGAGGAAATAATAGGGCGAACGGACGTGTCCGTACGACGCCTTTAGGTTTTTCGCTGGGCGGGTTAGGATCAGCACCTAAAAAAGGAGGGGTATTTTGGTCTTTTGAGTCAGCCTTACAACCCTAGCCTAGTTTGCAAATTAAGGTTTGCTTGCCGCGAGTAAACTTGGTGGGTGATACCTGAGGTCTATACGCCTCAAGAACCCAAAAACGACCACAACAATGCATTCCCATTTAATGAACAGTTATGGTTACATACAATGAGTTCTCGAGTCCAGCCGGTTGGATCCCAATTAAAAGGTCGACCCAATGGATAACTTCCAGCCGGTTAAGTTGCAGTGAAACCAATCTTCCTAGTAAGTTGTTCCCACCATGAGGATCACCTATCCTGAAAATCAGCCCCATCCACTCAAGACAACCACACCAATAGAAACATTATATATAGCCATTGATAAATGGCAAAATACCAGTGTGGTCCATTTGATGAGTGGGTAGGGCTGATTTTTGCATAATGCGTTCTTCATGGGGAGACCAATCTATCAAACAGGTTGGATGTACAATGCACCGAACAAGTTATACAATGGGTGTAGACATTAACCTGTGGTCCAACCAGTTCGACTTGAGGCCTTGTATGTAATTATCATGTCGACATGATTCTTTATTTCTTGTTGTCAACATGATTACCATCATTTGGAATTTGAAAAGCACAGGAATGCATGATTTAGTTGTCCAAACATATAACTGACAGCATGATATACATTTGTATCGTCTGTTTTGGATTTGTACAAGTAGGTCCTATGCTTAGATGATCCAGACCAAAAGCCTCGTGGGCAATTTGATATACGGACCATGCCCTCAACGAACCACAGTACGAGAACATGCATTACGAGGTCAACTCAGCATAACAGCATGAAATACAATTTCAGAAGGAAATCCGTTCACAAGGGGCTGTCAGGAGAAGAGTTTGTTCTTTATCATCCCCCTTTCCTGCTTTCGTTAATTCATCCCACGGTGAAAAAGAAAATATTTTAAATGTCACAACTCGGTGGGGACCTTATTTTTCTAGCTTAAATAGAGGAAAGAGGAAAAGAATCATCATTTCTAGCTTCAATAATACAACAATACAATGAACTAATTTAGGAGAGGGTAATACTCTGGCAAAGTATTAAAGCTTGATATGCGGGAATCCAGAAAATGCAGAGCAGGATCCTAACCTCTGGTTCGTGGACACTTGTTTGTTGAAATAGGACCAACAGGTATTTTCCATTTTCTAACAGCATAACAAATGGCCACCAATCCAATCTCCAGATAACTAATCAAATAAGAGTGCACACGTACATCTAAACTGGCAACCATAGTTTTGACAATTTTGATCTGAATTATTTGTACACACTGAATTTTTTTTTAGTGATTCCTAAGTTCCAGCACATCATCCACCACATTGCCAGAGTATCGAAGTTTTTCTAATTAATTTATCACCGAGAAGGACGTCTAACATTTTCCTTGTCTGTCCACTCTTTCATTCTACCCCACATAGCAATGAGTAATGAATGGTAGAGAACAAACCAGGCAATCATCTTGAGGAACAGCATGAGATTTGATCAAGTAATAACCCAAAATAAAATAAATTGTAATATCATTAAAAAAAAAGAATGTTTTGTCAAAATAAAAGGGTGATCAACAGATCTCCCAAGAAACAAATCTAAATTAAAAGACGCATCATTAATCACTCAGTCTTTAATAATTCCTAAATGGCAAAAACCATTTGATAGCCCAACATAATACTTTAACCTACAAAACTGATCCAGAAGGAACCGGAGAAGCATTTTACCTTCTCACAAGAGAGATGCTTGTTGATTGATCCATGAGAGTTTATTCCCAACTTGGGGCTGCAGGTTGAGGAGCAAGACCCAGCCCAGGGGCAGCAATTGGTGCAGGAGCGGCAGCTGCATCCCATCCATCAGCTGATACAGGAACTGCTGTTTCACAAGGAAAGACAGGTGTCAGTGAGATTGTACACATGGCATACATTGTGGAAACCACTGTCACTAAGTCATATTCCAAAAATCAGATCTGGTGGACAATCCAAACATCTAATTGGTGGAAACGTATTCACTGAAATAGGACCAGTAGATCTCTTAGTTTCAGCTTTAATGGTCCAACAATGTCTACCAATCCAATAGTGAGATACCCAAGTAAGCCTACTTTTGAGTCATAATACATCTAACTGGTACAGGTCAATTTCAATTGATTGTGTGCCATGCCTGCAATTTCTCAGTAATTTAAAGAGCATATCAACGACATCACTGCCAGAGTATCTAAGTTTTTCTCTGGTAACTGAGGATGTCAATGTAGCTACAGATGCAACAGAGCACTGTGGAGTGATGTTCATAGAATCAACCCCACATCAGAAACATGCTTGCAAAATACACGTGAGACAGAACTAACAAAGAATGCACATGTATTTGTTTGCATTTGCATGGGATGACAGCATGCAACTCATAATTTCAGCTAATGTCTTGAAAAATGGAAGTATTATAAAAAGTTCCGGCTGTTCAATGGTACTGCTTGGTTGTAGAGTACCATTCACACCTTAGTATGTTCAATTGGGACCCATTGTTTGCCATCCAAGCTATCTACAATATGAACTGTGAATGGTCCATGAACTGCAGCACCCATTTCCATTTAACTAGGGCCTGTTTGGTCCAGGCTCTGGGGAATTAAATGGTATGGAATTGCATCAGATGGGATTAACACCATTACTGCACAATGATTGCATGTCTGGAAATACCATGGTGTCCTTAGGCAAAAGTACCAGATTATGCAAAAACCCTGTTTGGAGGACCATGTAATTGCAATCAACAGACTAGATTCACAACTGATGCCAGTCACTTGCGCACGTATACAGCTAGGATGTCATGTGTAAAGGATGCATATGGATGGAGTGCATGAATAGAACATGTGCATCAATGTGGGGCCCACATATGTAGTGGATATCCCACAATTTCCATGGAACCAAAGGCAAGTTCATCCCACTTAATCCCTCTTAAGCCCACTGCCAAACAGGCCCCTAAAAGGCCAAACATTCTACAGGAAGGTTGGTCCCATATAGGGGAATATTTGGTCAGCAAAGTTCAATGTTTTCATGAGCAAATTTGCACACAGTAAAGCATGTTTTCTGTTTTCTTTTGTGAAAACCATAACGTGCTTGGTTGCATTATCCTGACCTGAAGCTCCATTCCAGTCGGCTGCAGGAATCGAAGTAATAGGAGGAACAACAGCAACAGCCCCACTCAACTGAGCATCAGCACTCTGAGCAGGCCACTCGTCCCCTTGAAGACCAAGTGCTGCTGTAGGATAATCTATAGCTCCAAAGTCAGGGGCTGCAGCAACTTCCTCTTCTTCCTGCTCCTTGGCTTCCTCTGGATCTCGGTAGAAGAACAAGTCAACCTGTATATAGTCAGCATAGCAAGTTCATTAATACAAGAGCAGGCCATTTCTGGCAGACCAACAGTTGAAAACAACCCCTACCCTAAGGGCCTGTTGGTTTTTAAGAATTACACTGTAAATACGTGTAAATGAGTAATAATTACATTTAAGTGGAATTTGGAAGAGAAGGAAATACCCCTCTTAAACGTGCCTCGAGAACCATGCTTGCTTGCATGCATGAAATGGATGAGAATTGCGCAGTGGTAAAATCTGCGGATGCCACAACAATGTAAGTGTCTGATCCACGCCGTCCATCCATTTTACAATCTCATTTTAGGGCATGACCCCAATGTGGACCACACCATAGAAAAAAGGGGAGACGATGACGTCCACGGTCCACCGTTCAAAACCAAAACCTTCCCAAGGATAGGTCCACAGGGTTGTGGGCCCATCATCCAACCTATTCATAGGGTCATGCAGACATGGATGAAGGATAAAATAACAGCTTGATCCAAAAACTTGTGGCCCCCACTACGTTTTCAATGGTAGGCATTCAATTCCCCCTGTTTACTCTGGTGTGGTCCACTTAGCTTCAAATCTGCCTCATTTTGGGGCTCATGCCCTAAAATGAGCAGGTAAAACAAATGAATAGCATGGATAAGACACATACATAATAGAAATATACTGGAAATTTCCGGCTATAGTTGGAAATATATCTGCTGGTACTTACCATCACTTCCCACTTATGTCCAGGACGAATAGTGCCTCGCATCTGCAGAACCATACGTGATAGCAACCAAAACAGACAGCCGATGCTGTGCTTCCCTTTGTTGTTGGCAGGAATGCCAATATCCACATACCGCATCGGTGAATCAGTATCACAGAAAGCAATTGTCGGGATGTTTCCGAGAGCAGCCTCCTTGATTGGCTGTCAAATGAAACAGCAGTAAATATAAGTAATAGGTGATCGAGCAGAAAGCATAAGCTGTGTATAATCTACAGCAGCATGCACCTGATGATCTGTTCTAGGGTCAGTAAGAATGAGGAGACGAGGCTCATTGAATGAAGTTTGGAGCTGATTCGTGAAGGTTCCTGGAGTGTGCCGCCCTGCAATTGGATGAGCTCCAGTGTATTGTGCAAATTTCAAAACAGCTCGCTGACCATAAGGCCTAGCAGATTGGACAATGATGTCTTGAGGGTTTTCAATGGCAACAATAACCCTTGCAGCAAGTTGCAGTTTCTCCCAAGTCTTGCCAAGATTAATGATATAAATACCTGAGAAAGAAGAAAGGATACACAAAATGGTAAATGTAAGGGTTAAATACATTAGAGTAACTGGTTAGCATCATGAAGAAACAAAGGGTCTAGTCTTGTGGCCTAGCAGCTAGGATGTAACCACATTTGTTACAAAAAAATACGTGCCTGAGCAAGAGGGTAGAGCAATGAGAATGGGAGATGGAGAGAAGAAAAGAAAGTACTGTTGTTTTGTTGGAAGGTGACAAGTTAAAAATTAATATCCTTTGTTTAATACAAAAGCAAGAAAGTGCTGGTCAATGCTCTTTATCGGCTTACTAATTGATTGCAATGTCACAAAAATGTCATTTTCAAAACACCAGGAAAACATCACTATAATTTCAAAATATAGGTTATATTTGTCACATTTTTTGTAAATCTAGAGAAATTTCATTAAAAGAAAACAAAGATACAAAGCAAAAACAGGCTAGATAATCCCCCTACTAAATAGGCCAGTCCAACCAGTTTCTTCTTTCATTTCTTTTCATTCTTTCTTTTTCTTTTTTGAAAGTTATGGAAGTTGAAAAAAAGAAACGAGGTGTAATCACAGCAAACGGCTCCATGGATAAAACTAGAGACCCACTGGTTCCTATCAACATGCGAAACTAATATTTGCTCTTCGCCCAATCAGCATTGCCGGTCAATGCCATCCCTTTTCTCTGCTACTGGCAACGTGGCATCAGGCAATAAATAAAATAAAGCATAGACATGAATGAAAGCTATATAGAGATCCCTCAAAAAAAAATAAAAATAAAAAAAAAATGCAAAACACCATAATCTATCGTTTTTTCTGTTTGACTGTTTCTAACATGGATCCACATGCATCTGTCTGATTGAGGTTCCAGACCAAATCACAGGTCCTGTTTGAAGATCTGGACCAAATCAAGGGTTAGATTGAACTATGGAGCCCACATATCCAATCCGAAAGACAACATAATGAACTAATTTAGAATGCGAGTACAAGTCCATCCAGCTTCTTCTTTCTTTTCTTTTTTATAAGTTACATAAGTAAAAAAAAATTGAGATGTAATCACAGCAAACGGCTCCATGGATAAAACTAGAGACCCACAGATTCCTATCAACGTGCGAAAATAATATTTGTTCTGCGCCCGATCGTAGCATTGCCGATCAATGCAATCTATCCTCTCTGCTACTGGCAACGTGGCATCGGGCGACAAATAAAATAAAGCATAAAAATTAAGGAAAGCTATAGACAGATCCCTTTTAAAAAAACACGCGAAAAACCATAATTTATCTTCTTTTTGTGTTTATGTGTGAAAACATGGATCCAATGGTGCATCAGATCTTTAAAAGCATGTTGTCTATTCGCCAACCTATTGAAAGTCAGACAAATGGGTCTAATCGAATAAAGATCAAGCAATGTTTGGGGGACTATGGCCTATTGTAATGAAAGGCAACAAAATGATTGAAGTGGAAAAAACTATTGGTTTGCCATTTATCTAAAATTTACTAAGATGATCCAACTGTGCTTGAGTCATGTGTTTTCATCCCAAAAGTAAGCCTGGATCTAGTCTAAAATGGGTTTTAAAACATCCACCATGATAGCAATGAAGAATAAATGGAAAAATGAGGCAAATGAGAAAAAAAAGGAAAAGAAAAGAGGCCCCTACACTTTTATGGTCACAACACCCTGTAGCACCTCAGGCCCCGGAATCATGGTGGAGCCTGACGTGGGAGACAGCCAATTGCCGAAGGACATCCACATGCATCTGTCTGATTGAGGTTCCAGACCAAATCAAGGGTCAGATTGAACTATGGAGCCCACATATCCAATCAGAAAGCCAACATAATTAACTAATTTAGAATGTGTGGCCCACGAGTCCAACCAGCTGCTTCTTTCTTTCTTTCTTTTACATTTTTTGACAAGTTACATAAGTTGAAAAGAAAGAAACAAGGTGTAATCGCAGCAAACGGCTCCATGGATAAAACTAGAGACCCACAGGTTCCTATCAACATGCGAAACTAGTATTTGCTCTGAGCCCAATCGTAGCATCGCCAGTTAATGCAATCCATTATCTCTGCTACTGGCAACGTGGCATCAGGCGATAAAAGAAATAAAGCATAGAAATGAAGGAAAGGTATAGAGAGATCACTCAAAAGGAAAATGCAAAACACCATAATCTATCTTTTTTTCTGTTTGTGTGTGCTTCTAACATCAATTGACATGCATCTGTCTGATTGAAGTTCCGGACCAAATCAATGGTTTGATCAAACTATGGCATAATGAACTAGTGTAGAACGTAAGGCCCACAAATCCAACCAGCTACTTCTTTCATTTCATTTCATTTCTTCTTCTTTTTTGAAGAGTGCATTAGTTGGAAAAAGAACAAGAAAAAGAAAAAAGGTGTAATCGCAGCAAACGGCTCCATGGATAAAACTAGAGACCCACAGGTTCCTATCAACATGCGAAACTAGTATTTGCTCTGTGCCCGATCATAGCATCGCCAATCAATGCAATCCATTTTCTCCGCTACTGGCGACGTGGCATCAGGTGATAAATAAAATAAAGCATAGAAATGAAGGAAAGCTTTAGAGAGATCCCTCAAAGAGAAAAATGCAAAACACCATAATCTATCTTCTTTTCTGTTCGTGTTTCTAACATGGATGCACATGCATCCGACTGATTGAGGTTCCAGAGAAAATCATGGGTCCTGATTGAAGATCTGGACCACATTAATGGTTAGATTGAACTATGGAGCTCACGTATCCAATCCAAAAGCCAACATAAATAACTAACTTAGAATGTGAGGCGCAAGAGTCCAACCAGCTTCTTTCTTTTCTTTTCTTTTCTTTTTCTTACAAGTTGGATAAGTTGAAAAAAATAAAAGAAATGAGGTGCAATCGCAGCAAACAGCTCCATGGATAAAACTAGAGACCCACAGGTTCCTATCAACATGCAAAACTAGAATTTGCACTATGCCCGATCGTAGCATCGCTGGTCAATGCAATCCATTTTCTCTGCTACAGGCGACGTGGCATCGGGCAATAAATAACTAAAGCATAGAAATGAAGGAAAGCTATAGAGAGATCCCTCAGAGAGAAAAATGAAAACGCCATAATCTATCTTTTTTCTGTTTGTGTATCAACATAGATCCACATGCATGTCTGATCGAGGTTCCAGACAAAATCACAGGTCCTGATCGAAGATCTCGATAAAATCAATAGTTAGATTGAACTACGGAGCCTACATATCCAATAAAGCCAACAACATTAACTAATTTAGAATGTGAGGCCCTCAAGCCCAACAAGCTTCTTCTTTCTTTTATTTTTTAACGAGTTATGTAAGTTGCAAAAAATAAGTGAATTGTAATCGCAGCAAACGGCTACATGGATAAAACTAGAGACCCACAGGTTCCTAGCACCATGTGAAACTAGTACTTGATGTGCCCCCGATCGTAGCATCACCAGTCAATGCAACCCATCTTCTCTGCTACAGGCAACATGGCATTGGGTGAAAAATAAAATAAAGTGTAAAAATGAAGGAAAGCTATAGAGAGATCCCTTGAAAAAAAATTGCAAAACACCATAATTTATCTTTTTATTGTGGATGTGTGTTTCTAACATGGATCGAATGGTGCATCAAATCTTTTAAAGAATGCAATCTATTGGCCAATCTGTTGAAAGTCAGACAAATAGGCTCTAATCGAATAAAGATCAAGCAATATTTGGTGGACTATGGACCATTGCAATGAAAGGCAACAAAATGTTTGAAGTGGGAAAAAACTGATGGTTTGCTATTTTTCTAAAATTTACCAAGATGATCGAACTGTGCTTGAGTCATGTGTTTTCATCCCAAAAGTCTAATCTAAAATGAGTTTTAAAACATCCTCCATGGTAGTAATGAAGAACAAATGGAAAAATGAGACGAATGAAAAAAAAAAGGTAAAGAAAAGAGGCATCTATTCTTTTATGGTAATATGGCCCTGTAGCCCTGAGGCCCGGACCCATGGTGGAGCCTGATGCAGGCGACAATTGATTGCCGAAGGACATCCACATGCATCTGTTTGATTGAGGTTCTAGAGCAAATCGCAGGTCTTGATTGAAGATTTGAACCAGATATCAAGGGTCAGATTGAACTATGGATCCACATCTAATCCAAAAGATAACACAATTAACTAATTTAGAATGTGATGCCCACGAGTCCAACTGGCTTCTTCTTTCTTTTCTTTCCTTCTTTTTTATTTTTTAACAAGTTACATAAGTTGAAAAAAAGAAAAGAAAAAAGAGAGAAACAAGGTGTAATCGCAGCAAACGGCTCCATGGATAAAACTAGAGACCCACAGGTTCCTATCAACATGCGAAACTAGTATTTGCTCTGCGCCTAATCGTAGCATCGCCAGTCAATGCAGTTCATTTTCTCTGCTACTGGCAACGTGGCATCAGGCGATAAATAAAATAAAGCATAAAAATGAAGGAAAGCTATAGAGAGATCCCTTAAAAAATGCAAAACACCATAATCTGTCTTTTTCTGTCTAGGCGTGTTTCTAGCATGGAAACAATGGTGTATCAGATCTTTTAAAAAATGTTGTCTATTGGCCAACTTGTTGAAAGTCAGACAACTAAGCCTTAATCGAATAAAGATCAAGGATGGTTTGGTGGACTATGGTCCGTTGTGATGAAATGCAACAAAATGATGGAAATGGAGAAAAAAAAAAAAAAATCCTAATGGATTGACCCTTTACTAAAGTTTACCAAGATGGTCAAACTGTGCTCAAGTCATGTGTTTTCATCCAAAAAAGTAGGGCTGGATCTAGTCTAAAACGAGTTTTAAAACATCCTCTATGGTAGAAATGAAGAACAAATGGAAAAAATGAGACAAATGAGAGAGGGAAAAGAAACGAGGCCTCTATACTTTTACAGTCATATTACCCTGTAGCCCTGAGGCCCCCCAACCCATGGTGGAACCTGATGCAGGAGACAGCCGATTGCCAAAGGACATCTCGTCTGATTGATGTTCCAAATCTAATCGCAGGTCCTGAGTGAAGATATGGACCAAATCAAGGGTCAGATTGAACTATGAGGCCCACATCCAATCTGAAAGCCAACATAATTTACTAATTTAGAATGTGAGGACCACAGGTCCAACCAGCTTCTTCTTTCTTTTCTTCCTTTTGTTTGCTTTTTCTTTTTCTTTTCTTTTTTTTCTTTTTTTTTTCTTTTTTTAATGAATCAAATAAGTTTTTTTTTTTTAAAGAAAAAAAATAAAAAAGAAGAAGAAATGAGGTGTAATCGCAGAAACTGGCTCCATGGATAAAACTAGAGACCCACAGGTTCCTATCAACATGCGAAACTGGTATTTGCTTTGCGCCCAATCGTAGCATTGCCGGTCAATGCAATCCATTTTGCTACTGGCAACGTGGCATCAGGCAATAAATAAAATAAAGCATAAAAATGAAGGAAAGCTATAGAGAGATCCCATAAAAAAAATGCAAAACACCATAATCTATCTTTTTTTCCATGTGTGCATTTCTAACATGTATCCAATGGTGTATCGAATCTTTTAGGGCCTGTTTGGATGCCTGTAAGTCACTTACAGGTGAAAGTCACTTACAGGTAACCTGTTTGGATGCCTGTAAGTGACTTACAGGGAAGTGACTTCTCACCCCCATCCCCCTGCAGTTTTTTTGTAGATTTGCTTGTAAGTGACTTACAGGTGAATTTTCTCTCCCAAACACCACCTGTAAGTGACTTCCCTGTAAGTCACTTCCCACTTACCCAACTTGCAGGCATCCAAACAGGCCCTTAAAGAATGTTGTCTATCGGCCAGCCTGTCGATTGTCAGACAAGTAGGCTCTATTTGGATACATAACACGAATGCTTTAGCGGATTATGGATCGTTACATTAAACTTCAACAAAATAATGGAAACAAATTCGTTTTATGGTTTGCCACTTTCCAGCTTGTTGCCAAAATGATAGAACCATGCTTGTGTTTTGATCCAAAACTGGCCTGGATAAAGTCTAAATTTGTTTTAAAACATCCTCTAGGGTAAAAACGTAAAAATAGAAAAGGAAAAAAAAAAAAGAAAAAAAAAAAGTCTTCTATAGTTTATCCCCTTGTATCAGTTAACATGGGCAAAATAATTACAGGGTTATCATGAAATGGAAAGGGGCAATGTTGCAGTATCCGAACATTTTCTTTTGGACCCACGATTTCCCTCAGTTGCCTAGACAGACCATTGCCTAGGGACATCTAGAGCATTTGATTTCCCTCCTTAAGTCATGTGCTCAACACCAGGTTCAGGTGAAAAAAGGAAGCGAAACGAAACAAAATACTTCACCAGAATAAAACAACTCGTAAATGTGATGTTCAAACAAAAGATACAGCATTTATGTTCAACTCATGAATAGTACTGGTGGGACCTGTCTTAGTCATCTAGGCGGTTTGGCCAGTGGGCAAACCTCCCCAATCAGACTATCTAGATATCCTATTGGCGGATAGCAAACAGACACTTACAGCCAATGGTAAGAATTTAGCGGAGAAAAACACATGCCTAATCAGATCCTTACGATCGTCAAATATCATATACTTTTCGGGTGTCTCCCAAATCACGATACCCAGCACGGCCAACAAAGCTTGTTCGATTGAGCATTACACAACTCGCCGTCAACCAAACAACGATCTCCACATTTCAATGCTAACAAAAACTGATTTCTATATCACAATCGAATTCCTACATTTACATGAAAGTGCCTATTCCTACTTAGAAAAAAATTGTTTGAGTTTCCACTACATATGTTCATCCATAAACCCTAACAAAAACAAGACAATCCAAACAGATGCATAAACAATGATAGAACAGACAGACGTTCGAGATTCAAAGAGAGAAGATTTGAAGAGTATCTGACCGTCGGTCCTTCTCTTGAAGACGTATCTTTCCATTTGGAAATTGCAGTTCTTAGTGCCGAGATGAACATCGGCAGCGAGCATCATCTGTATATCCGCCTCCTTCTGGGATAAGCCGCTCTTCGCTGCCATGACTGCAAGCTCTGAGAAAAAGAAAAACTACGGGCCTGTTTGTTAACGCTGGGAAAATATTCCGTTTAAAGTGGTGTTTGTTAATGCGTTGTTAACGCGGAGTATTGCGTGACCGCATTTTTCTATTTTAAAAAAAATTGCTTACGGAAAATTTTTTCTCTTTTTAAATTGTTTGCACGATACAAAACTCAACTTTTAACATGTAAAATTTCTTTATACCCCCACCATGATTTATGTGTTTGATCCAACCATCCATCAAAATTTTCAGATCATTTAAGATGTGAGAAAAAAACAGGCAGGTCCAGGGATTAATTGGACCACAAGGTGGGAATTGAACATCCACCATTAGAAACTTCTTGGGAGCTAGAGAAGTTTCTGATCAAGCTGATATTTGTGTCTTCACTTCATCCACGTCTAGATGACCTCATGAATAGGTTTTATGGTAAAAAAACATCACAGTGGCCTTAGAAAGATTTCAACGGTGGATGTCATTATCACTGCAGCATCCTTTGGTGTGGTTCACTGGAGCTGTGGACCTGCTTCATCTTTAGAATATTATTTTAAAATAATATGAGAAAAACGATGAACAGCTTAGATAAAACACTTACATCACGGTGGGCCCTATAGAGCCTTGCCCGGAGGTAATCCGTCCGGGCGGGGTAGGACACTACGACGTTCGAAGCGGATTGTGGGGACGGGCTTGGGAAGCGGATTGGCTGGTGTATTGACGTCAGCCATTTTTGTGGGTTACATCATGACTTATTTGTTATATCCAAACCGTCTATCCTTTCTGCGAGCTCGTCTGAGCTGAAAAATAGGACGGACCTAAATATAAACTGGACCACACAGCAAAAGGCAATAGGGGATTGAACGTCTACCATTGAAACTCTTTTGGGAGTACAAAAGTTTCAGATCAATATGATTTTTTTTTCCTCTTCATCCATATATTTTTGACATTATGAATAGATTAGATGAAAAATAAACGTTATAGTGGGCCTGTGAATTTTGTAACGGTGAAAATCATTATCCAGCTGCTATTTTTGGTGTGGTCCATTTGAGTTTTGGATATTAATAGTTCTTTGGATAATGCTCTAAAATGATCTCAAAAATTTGATGAACGGTGTGGATATAATAAATACATTATCGTATGGCTCATTTAATTTTGATCTCCTTTGAACCGTTCCTAAAACTCGTACCTGAGGAGCCTCGGCGCTCGTCTTCGCACGAAACGTACGTATCTACAACAGCTGTATATCTGGTTTATGGTACGGAAACGGAAGGGCTACTCCCCCTGCGACGGAAGCGGACGCGGATTTACTACGAAAGCCGAAGTTCCTGCGCTCGAAACTTTTGTGGGGCCTACCGTGATGTTTGTGAGAAATCAACCCCGTCCATCCGAGATCATTTTATAACTTGAGGTGAAAGTGATGTTTATTTGCCATCTATACCGTTTATAACGTCATTCATATTGGGATGAAATGAAAAAGCAAATATTATCCGGATGCAAAGCTTCTTTGGCCACACGAAAATTTCAACTGTTGATGTTCAATACTTACTTTTTTGGCTCACCTAAGTATTGGATACGGTTCATTTTTGACCTTATGTCCTAAGATGAGATCACAAAATGGATAAATGGAGTGGATTTCTCAAAAATATCACTCCGGACCCCACCTAAGTTCCGAGTGCTGGAACTTCGTGAGAAAGGCTTTGGCAGGGATCCCCGTCCCACGGAAGCGGATTGGCTGGGGAACGGATTGGCTACTCCCCCTGCCACCGGCCAATAACTGGCGGTCGGTGCTCAGTGGGCCCCACCATGATGTCTGTGTTTCATCCATGCTGCCCATTTATTTTTGTGGATCATTTCATGGTATGAGAACAAAAATGAGGTATATCCCAATCTCAACGGGACCACATTACAAGAAACAATGTTGAATGAACGTTGACCATTAAAAACTTTTTGGGGGCCACAAAAGTTTTGGATCAAGCTGATCTTTGTTTTTCCTTTCATCTGGGTCAATATGACCTAATCAACAGATTGGATGTCAAATTAACAGTAGAGTGGCCCTTATGAGAATTTTAATGGTGGATATCCAATCATTATTGTTTTCATGTGGTGTGATCCAACTGAGATTTATATCCCTCTCATTTTTGGGACCTAAAATGATATTTAAAAATGGATGAAAACACATACATCATGGTGGGGCCCACAGAGCACCGAATACCAGCCACGGGGCTGGTGGCAGGGAGTAGCCAATCCGTTTCTAATTAGCTGGTGTACCTGTAACGTCCCGAAAATCGGCACCCGAGTACATATACTCTGATCCCGAGTTCTCAAGTGTTAACCAAATGAAAACGCACGTGTGTTCTTATTCAGATTCAAATTCATTTCACATACAGATAATCAAAGTAGCGCAATTCGAATTAACGGATCCAAAGCGAGGTAGAAGCGACAGTAGATTCAGAAATATGGGGCTAAGAGTTAAAGATACAATTTCAATTGTGATGATTGCCCCAAATGAGATTATACAAGCCACAATATACATATCCAAGATTATTAAAGTGTAAAGCTTTCAGTTTACTTCCAATTTTTCAAAATGTGACGGCGTTGACACAACCCGATAGAAGCCTACCTGATTGAGGTTTTACTAGTACCTGCATCAATGATATGTCTGGTTGGTATTTTAAAATACCGTCCCAAGTGGGAGTGAGTAGCTAACTCAGTGGTTCCATTAGTTATAAGTTACACATGTTATCGATACGGTCAACGCATGTAATGATAAAATGAGGAATCAAACATTTCCTAAATACTCTTGTTAAATGTGCATATGAAAATATGATATGATGCATGCCCTTTCCAAACAACACTTCCTCACACGCGACTCCGACCATCAGTTTCGAAAATGACAACACTTCCTCATCACGCGACAACCACGTCTGCTCGCTACATTCTAAGCTAATGCAATGCGGTGAATGAGCATGTTAGTTGAGTAATTATTAAGTTCAATTCATCCAACATATTAGTAAAGTTAGGATACCGACGTTATATCACAAGTCCTTATGCAGATCACGTGACTCGTCGCCGCATGTAGTGGCTCCTTACCAGTGTCCTTTGATTCAAATTTAGGTACCACTCGTTTATATCACAAATCAATAATTTCAAAGATACGATATGCTACTTAAACGTATGAGGATTAACTCAGTATGAATCGTCACCCAATATCGGGTACGATCACTCAGTTCCGAGGTGTGAGCTTGTCACATAAAACCAAAACACATAAAGGAAAAGGGCTCGTCATCCAATTCCATTCACGCTCGGGTCGTTTGAACGGTGTTCTAGCACGCAAACATCGGCCAGGTAATATGATGGGGCCATTCGAACAATGGTCTATCACCTCCATCAGTACTCACTGGTTACTATGGAGGCTCGTCACCCCAGCATAGGCCGACAGCTCGGACACCGTGTCCTATACCACCATGTCCGGCTCATGAGTATTAGTTGCTCACTGGTCACTATGGGGAGGCTCGTCACCCCAGCGTAGGCCGACAGCTCGGACACGGTGTCCCATACCACTGTGCCCGGCTCATGAGTCTTAGTGGGATCGTATCGCACTAACGGTTATGAACGGACACATCTATTGGGAACGGGGTATTCTAAATTCCATTTAGTCGTGTCATACATTATGAACATACATGATCAGTCAGCTAGTGGACTAATTTAATTGACCTAGGAGAGCCATGACACAACTGGCATTGGGTGTAAGCATCCCGTGTAGTCCATTTATTGTCGGTCGTCCGTGTCCAATCTAAATCGATCGAACAAGCCTAGGGTGACCGCCCTAACTCGGGCCACCCGTTAATTTGAGCAATTTACCGGCTGACCCAACATCATAGAAATCCTAAGAATCGCTATGGAATAATACTATATCACATAATTATAACATAAGTTTCACTACATAATCACTTAGGCATTTCATCAAATATGTGAGCATCCATAGTGTACTACGTTCACTAAAGCATTAATAAATCAAGCATACGAACACGCATAAAGTAATACAACCACCTAAGCATTAAATCAAACATGTGAGCATCGGCAAAGCAAGATATTCCACCACTCATACATTTCATCAAACATGTGAGCATCCATATCCAAGCAATAGCATATCTTATAGTAAAAATTAGAATGTTAACACACTAGCATGCATAAATTCATCTACAAGCATCTAATCATTAACTGAGACCCTCAAGGGTTGATAAATGGAAACCTAGGCATAATGGTCCACACATTAAGAAGAAAACTCCGATTTTGACCTCCTAGGGTTGGGGATTTGGGGAAAACGCTCCAAACTTAAATTAAAGCATAAAACTATCGTTAATGACACGGACTTAGTCCTAATTAAATATTAAACAATGAATTATAGCTTAACTAAATCAATTTGGTTGATCCATTAACTCGGTTTGATAAATCGAGACTCGTAATCGGCATACAATCGAAACCGTAATGGAATATGGCCCGATTACGACTCCCTCAAGAGTATGGACCGCTTTAATTGATAATTATGACTTAAAACCCTAACATATTCAATCATAATATTAGGGTTTGCGAGAATCGATAGAAACAAAATGAGATTTCTAACCGTAATGGCTTAAAATGAAAGAAATGAAAGAAAAAGATGAAAAGACATGTGGGGAAATCTCTTACCTAGCAAGTGAGTGGAGAATCCAACCCAAAATCTTCGGGTTTCATCCGCAGAAGACATGAGATCGGGAATAGAGATGAGGCCTTGCACGAATCCGGCGAGCACGGGGATTAGATGGTGTGATCCGGCACCGGCCCTCACCATCTCTCTCATTCCTCTCTTATTCTCTTCCTCTTTCTTTCCTTCGCTTTGAAAATTCATATGGGAGCAAATGAGGGCCCCAAATGACCTATTTATAGCACCAGATTTGGTGCAAATGGCCGTAAGGGTTGTGTTTTTTACTATACTAGCCATAGGAGATTGTGTTTCTACTCTTTGGGGGCCATTATAAGGCGTAGGGGTCGACACCCACCGTTGGATAGTTGGCCCTAATGATGATCTACGTATGGATATGATCGGCTCATCATTTGGATGCGCCGATTGACAAATATGATTAGAAGTCTGTTCAACGGTCACCAATGGTCGATCGAGGCCGCGGCTATACGGATATGAGCAGGGAAATATCTTTACTCTACGTGTGAAGTTTGGTCGTAATTAAACTGACGGTCCAAAATTCTCAACTTTGCGTAAGAGCGGACGACTCAATTCACTTAAGTTTCAGTTTTTTCTTTTAGGGTATTCGCATTTCTCATGCACTCGTCCCTCGGCTCAAGTTGAGCGGTTCTGGACATTACCCAGGTCCGACTCCCGCGATGGACGTCAAGCCCAGTAAGAAGGACATTATTTATAGTTTTGGAACTAGTGGCTCACTAACGAGCGGTCTAGAGCTTGTTCGGAAAATCGGAGCATTTTTGTAATGAACTAGGTATCGAGATTTCTCGTGGACAATGATTAGGGTTTGGATTAACTATATTCATAGTGTGACCTATTTATAATTAGTGAAAGTGGAGATTTGATCATGATTACTCTAAATCATCGGTTTTAGGCTAAAAGAGTAACGAGGTTGATTTGGTCTATTAGTTAAGATCCGGGCCTTATCTGACTCGTCTTCGGATAGATCTAAGAGTGAATGAGGGTTTAGGGGAGTGAAAATGAGTTGGAAATGGGTAAAAAGGGGTTTAAAGGGGTGTATGGTCATGTAGAGAGGACCCTCGCACGTGAGAGGGACCCACATGGTCGGGTCGGCGGCGGTGTGCCGCCGCGCTCCTCTGGAGCCTTCGCCGGTGCACCACTGATTTAGCGGTGGCCACCCCCCTGGGGTTTGTGGTTTTGCTTCGTGCGACCCCCTAGGTCCCCCTAAATGCATCTGTTTCATCTCTAAGTTGAGTATAGTGCACGTAATGCAGTCCAGGGACTGTTTTTAATCGGTGGTAGGTCGGTTAGATTTGGGCCCTATGTGAACATATCATAGGAATAAACTTGTTTTTAAGTGATCGGTTGTGTTCATTGGTTTTCTGCGGTTGATCAATCTTATTTATACGGTTCTTTGTCGATACCAGTCGCGTGTAAGCTCACCTCGAACGTCAATGATACGTAAATGATGACGTGGTTAGTTATTAAAAAAAAATTAAGAATTTTTGACAAATCCAAAACAGTGAAAATCCAGGACATTATAGTACCTCACACCAGCTATATAGCTGCTGTATTGACGTCAGCAAGTTATGTGGGTCTGATTATGAGGTATGTGTCATATCCAAACCGTCCATCCATTTGACGAGCTAGTCTTAAGGCTTGACATGAAAAATAATACAAATCTAATTATCAAGTGGACGACACTGCAAAAAGCAGTGAGGGATTGAACGTCTACCATTGAAACCCTTTTTGGGATCACAGAAGTTTTGGATCAATATGAAATTTGTTTTTCCTCTTCATTCAGGTATTTGTGACCTTATGAACAGATTGATGGAAAATAAACGTTATGGTGGGGCCTACGAATTGTTTAACGTGAAAATCATTATCTCCGCTGCTATTTTTGGTGTGGTCCAGACAATCTTAGGATATGATTCATTTTTTGGGTAATGCTCTAAAATGATCTCTAAAAATAGATGAACGGTGTAGATATAATAAATACATCACTGTTTGACCCATGTAACTTTGATCTCCTTTGAACCGTTCCTTACAACTCGGAGCTCGAGGAGCGTTAGTGATCATCTTTACATGACAGTACCTACGTATAGCTGGTGTGTGCTACACCAGCCAATCCGCTTCCCCTTGCCACCAGCCTGGTGGGTGGTGGTCGGTGCTCTGTGGCCCCATGATGTATGTGTTTCATCCATTCTGTTCATACATTTTTACATATCATTTTATGTCTCTATCCAAAAAGTAAGAGGGATATAAATCTCAGGTGAACCACATCACAGGAAAACAATAGTGATAGGATATAAACCATTAAAATCCTCTTAGGGCCCACTGTATTGTTTATTTGACATCCAATATGTTGATAAGGTTATACATGCCCAAATGAAGTGAAAAAACAAAAATCAGCTTGATCCAAAACTTTGATGGCTCCCAAAAGGTTTTCAATGGACAAAGCTCATTCAACACTGTTTCCTATAATGTGGTTCACTTGAGATTGGGATATACCTCGTTTTTATTCTCATACTATAAAATGATTTGGAAAAATATATGGACAGCATGGATGAAACACATACATCATGGTGGGGCCCACAGAGCACCGACCATTAGCCATTAGTAGGTGGCAACGTGAGTAGCCTTTCGTAGGAAGTTCCCACGCTGGAAACCTATATGGGCTCAACCTATATGGGGCCACGAAAGTTTTGGAGCAAGCCTATATTTTTGTTTTCCCTTCATCCATGTCCTTATTATAATGAACAGGTTGGATGACAAATAAATATCACTGTGGGGCCTAAAAAGGATTCAGCGGTGGAAATCATTATTTTTTTATCTGTTTTTATGAATAATGATATTTTAATTTTCTATTAAGTACTTTATAATTTATTTGAATTAAATAGAATAATTTCTTTAGACTTCAGCCATAATTAATATATTTCAAATAAATGTGTCAAATTAACGTATTTCAGACATTGAAGATGTTTGTTAACAAACAGTTTGTATTTCAGACGTTGAAGATGTTTTCTAATGAAATGAGAGCAGCCTTCTCTTTCTCTTCTCTGTATTCGAGAGCTGTTGCGCTGCCTTCTCTTTCTCTTATTTGTCTTGGAGAGGTAAAACCCTAGCTTGGATGTTATGCTTATTTATAAGCTTCAGAGGCATTCACAAAGCCTTACGGAAATACCATATTCCAACTACCACACTTCTGCACCGTACGAGAGATATACACGTGATGAGAGATTAAAAAAACAAAAAAAAAAAAAAAAAAATGCATGGCAGGAGATTTTTAGGGGAACATGAACACAAGATCCAGACCGATCATTAGTTTGGTCCGTTGGAGACCATTATCCAGACCCGAAATCAGATTAATCCGCTGATCAGGTGGACCACGTCCGTTGAAAGTAAATGAACAGATGTAAACTCACCAATGTCCAGCATTCAACGTACATCTTTGTCCCCCTGAGAGCTGACCATCTTGGCTTTCAGGAGAGTGTGTGCTCACATAATCTCCATATGGTACCTGGAACGGATTTACACAAGTGTGCGTAGCAGGAATGTTCAATCTTAGAATATCAAATGAGAATTGAATTCTTTTAATCTTAGAAAAAAAGTATAAGTTATACCTTGTACTTTTGGTTTCCTCCAATATATCAATGGTATTTGAGTTAATTTACACTATCCAATAAAAAAAATTTATGTTAAACAATGAAAATCAAGAGAGAAGTAATATTATATTTTCTGAAAAAAAAAATTATTACCTTTGAAAAATGTAACATATCTAGGCATCATGCAGTGTAATTCCATCACATATCATACTTTTATAAACCAAAATCACATTAAAGATATGAGTTTTGCATGTCACAAGACTTTTATTCCCATCCGAAATAGGTATGTTAGTAAAATCAATGGGAGAATTTCATATGGATCCATTTATTTCTTGCCTTGGCCCCACATGTTACTACAGTGGGAGCTATTGGGCCCACCAAGATGTCCGTGCAAAATCCAAGCCATCCAACAATTTCTCCTGCTCATGTTAGGATATTAATTGCAGGTCCACAAAGCTCTTATTAGGCTAATATTTGTGTTTTTAGTTCACCCTAGTTAGGCTGACCTTATGAACAGTTTGGATAGCATATAAACATCCCAGGAAGGTTTCAAGGGCAGGCATTTCCATCCCCACAATTTCCCGTAGTGTGTTTCACTTTTAGTTTTGGATCTAACTAATTTTTCTGAACAGCTTGGTGGGCCCCACGTATCTTCTGATTGCAGGAACTGTCTGCAAGTATGTCTCACCACCAGGAAAAACAATTGACGGTGTGGATTACATTCATAGTAGACACAGCCCACCACCATGTTTAACTTTCAAAAATCAACTTAAATCGAATTGCTAGGATAATTTTGGGAGTTCACACTCTATCCACAATGTCACCCAAGATAGAATGTAATTTAAAACAGGGCAGTTAGCAAACTACACTGCTTTTCTCACCACGTGTCATGTGTAGGACATTCCAACCACACAATGAGTGGGCCCATCATGAAGTTCACCCAGAGTGAGATTGAGGCAATAAAAAATCATACAATTGCTGGCCATCTTATTGATGATCAAAACTAAGATGGACTGGGACCAAATTCAAGAAGAAAATTTAGAATAAGGCAGTAATAGATGAATGCATGTTGGTTGGTCCATGTCAAAGTGCAAGTTCTAAGCCTTCATCATTGTACAGGATTATTTGCATTGATATTTATATATATATATAAATTAGAAAATTAATATAAAAAAGAAAAAGGCAAATTACATGATGGAAGAAAGAAAGAAGAGTTAGAACTTATTTTAATATATTTTTATTTTAAACAACCCAATTTGTTGGGTTTAATAATCATTCCCGGAGAAGTCAAGACTATTATATGCACAGGGACAAGAGAGGAAAATAATAATTTATATGGATATTTAAGCAGATATAGCACCCTAAATTCATTGGAGAGTAGGAGGATAAAAGCTATATGTAAAGACTATTGTAATTTGTATGTGTGATTACGCTTCCTTCTATATGGAAGAATTCGATAAGGTGGGTTTAATTGATAAATGGTTTGGATCTCCCTAAAGGTTGGATAATATGATCGGGCGTACCGGTGGACCCCACGATCATTTTTCATTGTTCAGTGTGTTGAATAGGAACAACGTGCACGCACTGGTCATGGTGCATATTCCTCCAACCCCTGTGGGAGACCAGGAGTACTGGTTTGTTCCTATCTGGCTGAGTGGAAGGGTTTTGATTCTACGGTGCTTTGGAAATGCATGCCCTAGCATGACCCACTTAGGAGGATTAATGTGTGCATTTAAGATGTATGAATCACATCTCTCATTGGATGAAGGAGGTTTCAATGGGTGAGCGTCCACTCTCAACTGTCTTGTCTGTGGTGTGGCCCAAGCCTGATTGAGCAGGGCCACTAGAACTTTGTATCTCACTCATTCTTTGAATCATGCACTAATATGATCTCTCCAAATGGATGGACGGTGTGGATACAAAACATACACTAGCGGCCCAACTTTACTTGGGGAGGAATCCGCATTGTTAATGATCGACCCAAGCCAAACCTAACCTCTGGAAGAGTCCGGACGTCCAACCCAATCTGAGGAATTGAATTAACTTGCAGTACTGTACTATCTTTTCAGCCAACATGCCTCCTACATAGGACATCAATACCATGAAAACAGTAGGCCACACCAAGAAGATCGCCTTTCTCTAAAATCAGATTCATCCACTTGCTTGGTGGGCCACACCTGATGATCAGACCAACATGAGTTTTCTTGTAGGTGATTTTCACGGAGGTTCCTACCATTTTCATGGTACGGATGTCCTATACAAATGGCACATTGCGTGTTACCATGCCTGTCGTGATCGGTTCTCTTTCAAGGATGCATCACCCTAGCCCACATTCCGCCCTCTGTTCCTAAGCCCTTATCGGGGCTGTCAATTTCAGCATTTTCAGATTTGACTGTATGCAATCCATTAGAGTGTTTCCTATATGATATATACATGTAGCATGTTATATATACAGGGTTGGATTGCCTGATGCCTCAACCCAACTCCAACCTTAAGTTTGGGTTGGGCGAGTCAGGCTAAGACTCTGGCTCAAGTTGCACCCCCAAGTTACTAATGGGCAAATGAATTGGGTTCATCCAGGGCACGTGGCCCAGCAAAATCAAGATTTTAAATACTCCCTGCATGTGGACAGCCTAGGTGCATTGGTTGATTGTGACAGCCTGGTTGGGAGTTGTAAGTTTCTGGCTACTGGAAACGAAGATGCAACAGCTATCACAAATCCAAAGAGTATTCCATGGATCATGTCTAAACATGCACCACCGCTCTGCTTCTGAGTAGAAACTGATCACCTACAGGAACCTGCACTACCGTGGTACAAAGCTTCTCTACCCACAAGATGCATTAAAATAAAATAGAGAGATGCTCAAATGCTCTCAAAGCACTATTAAGTTATATTGCTTGTAGTTGCACCAATTCATCCTTGATTTGGCATAACTTTATCTAGCCATCCCTTTTCCAAGCCTTGGATCTGTTGATTGTGATGGCATAACAAAAGGTGATTTTCTTTATTTATTGTTGCCTAACAAACATCTTTAAAATCATAAGCAATCCATGATGGACCGCAACAAATACATGAATCAAATTGTTGATTGTATCCACTTTTGTTATCTGACTGTCAACATTAAGTCCATTGCTCTGATGATTAACATTGCCAGATTGGTGTGATGCTTACATGGTTGCCTGATGCCCAAAAGGTTATGAATGAGCAATGTATCGGGCTAAGGGTATGAGAGAGAAGATATTTTCGCATTTTGTGGCGGAAGACGTGCTGGCAATCTCTCTCAGTTGCTGATTCACAACCTTCAAAAGGGTGAAAATCGCAATAACATTCAATTTTAATCATCATACGTACTCTTTCAGGGGCGTTTCGAGTAGATTCAAGTTTCGAACAATATTCTACACACATTAGGTAGGGTCCAAAGCGGATTGCTGTTAATATAACGAAGCATCCCACCGCCATGAAAAAAGTCATGGAAAATGAACCCTGCACGTACTGACTAAAAACGTAGGGTCCACCATGATTTATATTTATCCACTCCGTCCACATCCATTTAACCAGATAATTTTACGGCTCAAGCCCAAAAATGAAGTATGCAAAGCTCAGTGGACCACACCACGGGAAACGATGCAAATTGAACCTTGATCGTCGAAAAATTCTAGGGGGCAACGAGTTCTGGGATAACAAATAAAAATCACTGTGGGCCTTAGCAAGGTTTCAATGGTGAAAATCATTACTCCCACTGTTTCGTTTCCTGTCGTGTGGTCCACTTGAGCTTAGGATATGCTTCAATTTTGGGCAAACTCTTAAATTGATCTCTAAAAACGAGCCCAACAATGTATTCAACTCAGTACGCAATCGAATTACGTAACATGGGGTATTTCCAATTAAAAGGTCGACCCAATGGATAACTTCCAGCCGGTTAAGTTGTAGCGAAACTAATCTTCCTAGAAAGTTGTCCCCACCATGAGGATCGCCTATCCTGAAAATCAGCCCCATCCACTCAAGACAACCACACCAATAGAAACATTATATATAGCCATTGATAAATAGCAAAATACCGGTGTGGTCCATTTGATGAGTGGGTAGGGCTGATTTTTGCATAATGCGTTCTTCATGGGGAGAACAATCTATCAAACAGGTTGGATGTACAATGCACCGAACAAGTCATACAATGGTTGTAGACATTAACCAGTGGTCCAACCAGTTCGACTTGAGGCCTTGTATGTAATTATCATGTCGAACCGACATGATTCTTTATTTCTTGTTGTCGACATGATCACCATCATTTGGAATTTGAAAAGCACAGGAATGCATGATTTAGTTGTCCAAACAGATAACTGACAGCATGATATACATTTGTATCGACTGTTTTGGATTTGTACAAGTAGGTCCTATGCTTTAGATGATCCAGACCAAAAGCCTCATGGGCAATTTGATATGCGGACCATGCCCTCAACGAACCACAGTACGAGAACATGCATTACGAGGTCAACTCAGCATAACAGGATGAAATACAATTTCAGAAGGAAATCCGTTCACAAGGGGCTGTCAGGAGAAGAGTTTGTTCTTTATCATCCCCCTTTCCTGCTTTCGTTAATTCATCACAAGGTGAAAAAGAAAATATTTTAAATGTCACAACTCCGCGGGGACCTTATTTTTCTGGCTTAAAAAAGAGGAAAGAGGAAAAGAATCATCATTTCCAGCTTCAATAATACAACAATACAATGAACTAATTTAGGAGAGGGTAATATACTCTGGCAAAGTATTAGAGCTTGATATGCGGGAATCCAGAAAATGCAGAGCAGGATCCTAACCTCTGGTTCGTGGACACTTGTTTGTTGAAATAGGACCAACAGGTATTTTCCATTTTCTAACAGCATAACAAATGGCCACAAATCAAATCTCCAGATAAATAATCAAATAAGAGTGCACACGTACATCTAAACTGGCAACCATAGTTTTGACAATTTTGATCTGAATTATTTGTACACACTGATTTTTTTTTAGTGATTCCTAAGTTCCAGCACATCATCCACCACATTGCCAGAGTATGGAAGTTTTTCTAATTAATTTATCACCGAGAAGGACGTCTAACATTTTCCTGGTCTGTCCACTCTTTCATTCTACCCCACATAGCAATGAGTAAGGAATGGTAGAGAACAAACCAGGCAATCATCTCGAGGAACAGCATGCGATTCGATCAAGTAATAATCCAAAATAAAATAAATTGTATTATCATTTAAAAAAAAGAATGTTTTGTCAAAATAAAAGGGTGATCAACAGATCTCCCAAGAAACAAATCTAAACTAAAAGACGCATCATTAATCACTCAGTCTTTAATAATTCCTAAATGGCAAAAACCATTTGATAGCCCAACATAATACTTTAACCTACAAAACTGATCCAGAAGAAACCGGAGAAGCATTTTACCTTCTCACAAGAGAGATACTTGTTGATTGATCCATGAGAGTTTATTCCCAACTTGGGGCTGCAGGTTGAGGAGCAAGAGCCAGCCCAGGGGCAGCAATTGGTGCAGGAGCAGCAGCGGCATCCCATCCATCAGCTGATACAGGAACTGCTGTTTCACAAGGAAAGACAGGTGTCAGTGAGATTGTACACATGGCATACATCAACTAGGATTAAACACGTGGCATACATCAACTTAGATTAAACAGACTACATTGCGGAAACCACTGTAACTAAGTCATATTCCAAAAATCAGATCTGGTGGACAATCCAAACATCTAATTGGTGGAAACGTATTCACTGAAATAGGACCAGTAGATATCTCTTAGTTTCAGCTTTAATGGTCCAACAATGTCTACCAATCCAATAGTGAGATACCCAAGTAAGCCTACTTTTGAGTCATAATACATCTGACTGGGACAGTTCAATTTGAATTGATTGTGTGCCATGCCTGCAATTACTCAGTAATTTAAAGAGCATATCAACGATCTCACTGCCAGAGTGTCTAAGTTTTTCTCTGGTAACTGAGGATGTCAATGTAGCTACAGATGCAACAGAGCACTGTGAAGTGATGTTCATAGAATCAACACCACATCAGAAACATGCTTGCAAAATACACGTGAGACATAGAACTAACAAAGAATGCACATGTATTTGTTTGCATTCACATGGGATGACTGCATGCAACTCATAATTTCAGCTAATGTCTTGAAAAATGGAAGTATTATAAAAAGTTCCGGCTGTTCAATGGTACTGCTTGATTGTAGAGTACCATTCACACCTTAGTACGTTCAATTGGGACCCATTGTTTGCCATCCAAGCCATGTACAATATGAACTGTGAATGGTCCATGAACTGCAGCACCCATTTCCATTTAAACAGGGCCTGTTTGGTCCAGGCTCTGGGGAATTAAATGGTATGGAATTGCATCAGATGGGATTAACACCATTACTGCACAATGATTGCATGTCTGGAAATACCATGGTGTCCTTAGGCAAAAATACCAGATTATGCAAAAACCCTGTTTGGATGACCAGGGAATTGCAATCAACAGACTAGATTCACAACTGATGCCAGGCACTTGCACACGTATACAGCTAGGATGTCACGTGTAAAGGATGCATGTGGATGGAGTGCATGAATAAAACATGTGCATCAATGTGGGGCCCACATATGTAGTGGATATCCCACAATTTCCATGGAACCAAAAGCAAGTTCATCCCACTTAATCCCTCTTAAGCCCACTGCCAAACAGGCCCCTAAAAGGCCAAATATTCTACAGGAAGGTTGGTCCCATATAGGGGAATATTTGGTCAGCAAAGTTCAATGTTTTCATGAGTAAATTTGCACACAGTAAAGCATGTTTTCTGTTTTCTTTTGTGAAAACCATAACGTGCTTATACAGCTAGGATGTCACGTGTAAAGGATGCATGTGGATGGAGTGCATGAATAAAACATGTGCATCAATGTGGGGCCCACATATGTAGTGGATACCTTACAATTTCCATGGAACCAAAAGCAAGTTCATCCCACTTAATCCCTCTTAAGCCCACTGCCAAACAGGCCCCTAAAAGGCCAAATATTCTACAGGAAAGTTGGTCCCATATAGGGGAATATTTGGTCAGCAAAGTTCAATGTTTTCATGAGCAAATTTGCACACAGTAAAGCATGTTTTCTGTTTTCTTTTGTGAAAACCATAATGTGCTTCGTTGCATTATCCTGACCTGAAGCTCCATTCCAGTCGGCTGCAGGAATCGAAGGAATAGGAGGAACAACAGCAACAGCCCCGCTCAACTGAGCATCAGCGCTCTGAGCAGGCCACTCGTCCCCTTGAAGACCAAGTGCTGCTGTAGGATAATCTATAGCTCCAAAGTCAGGGGCTGCAGCAACTTCCTCTTCTTCCTGCTCCTTGGCTTCCTCTGGATCCCGGTAGAAGAACAAGTCAACCTGTATATAGTCAGCATAGCAAGTTCATTAATACAAGAGCAGGCCATTTCTGGCAGACCAACAGTTGAAAACAACCACTACCCTAAAGGCCTGTTGGTTTTTAAGAATTACACTGTAAATACATGTAAATGATTAATAATTACTTTTAAGTGGAATTTGGAAGAGAAGGAAATGCCCCTCTTAAACGTGCCTCGAAAACCATGCTTGCTTGCATGCATGAAATGGATGAGAATTGTGCAGTGGTAAAATCTGCGGATGCCACAACAATGTATGTGTCTGATCCACGCCGTCCATCCGTTTTACCATCTCATTTTAGGGCACGACCCCAATGTGGACCACACCATAGGAAAAAGGGGAGATGATGACGTCCACAGTCCACCATTCAAAACCAAAACCTTCCTAAGGATAGTTCCACAGGGTTGTGAGCCCATCATCCAACCTATTCATAGGGTCATGCAGACATGGATGAAGGATAAAATAACAGCTTGATCCAAAAACTTGTAGCCCCCCACTAGGTTTTCAATGGTAGGCATTCAATCCCCCCTGTTTCTATGGTGTGGTCCACTTAGCTTCAAATCTGCCTCATTTTGGGGCTCATGCCCTAAAATGAGCAGGTAAAACAAATGAATAGCATGGATAAGACACATACATAATAGAAATATGCTGGAACGGAACGAATCCCGGCTATAGTTGGAAATATATCTGCTGGTACTTACCATTACTTCCCACTTATGTCCAGGAAGAATAGTGCCTCGCATCTGCAGAACCATACGTGCTAGCAACCAAAACAGACAGCCGATGCTGTGCTTCCCTTTGTTGTTGGCAGGAATGCCAATATCCACATACCGCATCGGTGAATCAGTATCACAGAAAGCAATTGTCGGGATGTTTCCGAGAGCAGCCTCCTTGATTGGCTGTCAAATGAAACAGCAGTAAATATAAGTAATAGGTGATCGAGCAGAAAGCATAAGCTGTGTATAATCTACAGCAGCATCAGGTCATAAGCTGTGTATAATCTACAGCAGCATGCACCTGATGATCTGTTCTAGGGTCAGTAAGAATGAGGAGACGAGGCTCATTGAATGAAGTTTGGAGCTGATTTGTGAAGGTTCCTGGAGTGTGCCGCCCTGCAATTGGATGAGCTCCAGTGTACTGTGCAAATTTCAAAACAGCTCGCTGACCATAAGGCCTAGCAGATTGGACAATGATGTCTTGAGGGCTTTCAATGGCAACAATAACCCTTGCAGCAAGTTGCAGTTTCTCCCATGTCTTGCCAAGATTAATGATATAAATACCTGAGAAAGAAGAAAGGATGCACAAAATGGTAAATGTAAGGGTTAAATACATTAGAGTTACTGGTTAGCATCATGAAGAAACAAAGGGTCTAGTCTTGTGGCCTAGCAGCTAGGATGTAACCACATTTGTCACAAAAAAATAGGTGCCTGAGAAAGAGGGTAGAGCAATGAGAATGGGAGATGGAGAGAAGAAAAGAAAGTACTGTGGTTTTGTTGGAAGGTTACAAGTTAAAAATTAATATCCTTTGTTTAATACAAAAGCAAGAAAGTGTTGGTCAATGCTCCTTTATTGGCTTACTAATTGATTGCAATGCGACAAATCTCATTTTCAAATCACCAGGAAAACATCTCTATAATTTCAAAATATACGTTATATTTGTCACATTTTTTGTAATTGTAGAGAAATTTCATTAAAAGAAAACAAAGATACAAAGCAAAAACAGGCTAGATAATTCCCCTCCTAAATAGGCTAGTCCAACCAGTTTCTTCTTTCATTTCTTTTCATTCTTTCTTTTTCTTTTTTGAAAGTTATGTGAGTTGAAAAAAAGAAACGAGGTGTAATCATAGCAAACGGCTCCATGGATAAAACTAGAGACCCACTGGTTCTTATCAACATGAGAAACTAATATTTGCTCTGCGTGCCCAATCATAGCATCGCCGGTCAATGCAATCCCTTTTCTCTGCTACTGGCACCATGGCATCAGGCAATAAATAAAATAAAGCATAGAAATGAATGAAAGCTATATAGAGATCCCTCATAAAAAATAAAAAAAAAAAAAAAATGCGAAACACCATAATCTATCTTTTTTTCTGTTTATGTGTGTTTCTAACATGGATCCACATGCATCTGTCTGATTGAGTTCCAGACCAAATCACAGGTCCTGTTTGAAGATCTGGACCAAATCAAGGGTTAGATTGAACTATGGAGCCCACATATCCAATCTGAAAGACAGCATAATGAACTAATTTAGAATGTGAGGAGTACAAGTCCATCCAGCTTCTTCTTTCTTTTCTTTTATTTTTTATAAGTTACATAAGTAAAATAAAAATAAAAAAATCAAGGTGTAATCGCAGCAAATGGCTCCATGGATAAAACTAGAGACCCACAGATTCCTATCAACATGCAAAAATAATATTTGTTCTGCGCCCAATCGTAGCATTGCCAGTCAATGCAATCTATCTTCTCTGCTACTGGCAACGTGGCATCGGGTGATAAATAAAATAAAGCATAAAAATTAAGGAAAGCTATAGACAGATCCCTTTAAAAAAAACACACACACACACAAAACACCATAATTTATCTTCTTTTTGTGTTTATGTGTGAAAACATGGATCCAATGGTGCATCAGATCTTTAAAAGCATGTTGTCTATTTGCCAACCTATTGAAAGTCAGACAACTAGTGTCTAATCGAATAAAGATCAAGCAATGTTTGGGGGACTATGTCCCATTGCAATGAAAGGCAACAAAATGATTGAAATGAAAAAAACTATTGGTTTGCCATTTACCTAAAATTTACCAAGATGATCCAACTGTGCTTGAGTCATGTGTTTTCATCCCAAAAGTAAGGCTGGATCTAGTCTAAAATGGGTTTTAAAACATCCACTATGACAGCAATGAAGAATAGATGGAAAAATGAGGCAAACGAGGAAAAAAAAAAAAAAGGAAAAGAAAAGAGGCCTCTACACTTTTATGGTCACAACACCCTATAGCACCTGAGGCCCCGGACTCATGGTGGGGCCTGATGCAGGAGACGGCCAATTGCTGAAGGACATCCACATGCATCTGTCTGATTGAGGTTCCAGACCAAATCAAGGGTCATATTGAACCATGGAGCCCACATATCCAATCAGAAAGCCAACATAATTAACTAATTTGGAATGTGAGGCCCACGAGTCCAACAAGATTCTTCTTTCTTTTTCATTTTTTGACAAGTTACATTAGTTAAAAAGAAAGAAACAAGGTGTAAATGCAGCAAACAGCTCCATGGATAAAACTAGAGACCCACAGGTTCCTATCAACATGCGAAACTAGTATTTGCTCTGCGTCCAATCGTAGCATTGCCAGTCAATGCAATCCATTATCTCTGCTACTGGCAACGTGGCATCAGGCAATAAAAGAAATAAAGCATAGAAATGAAGGAAAGGTATAGAGATATCGCTCAAAAGGAAAATGCAAAACACCATAATCTATCTTTTTTTCTGTTTATGTGTGTTTCTAACATCGATAGACATGCATCTGTCTCATTGATGTTCTGGACCACATCCATGGTTTGATCAAACTATGGCATAATGAACTAGTGTAGAATGTAAGGCCCACAAATCCAAACAGCTGCTTCTTTCATTTCAATTTTTTTTTTTTTTTTTTGACGAGTGCATTAGTTGAAAAAAGAACAAGAAAAAGAAACAAGGTGTAATCACAGCAAACGGCTCCATGGATAAAACTAGAGACCCACAGGTTCCTATCAACGTGCAAAACTAGTATTTGCTCTACGCCCAATCATAGCATCGCCAGTCAATGCAATCCATTATCTCTGCTACTGGCAACGTGGCATTGGGCAATA
This sequence comes from Magnolia officinalis, assembly GCA_021015155.1. Classification (NCBI taxonomy): domain Eukaryota; kingdom Viridiplantae; phylum Streptophyta; class Magnoliopsida; order Magnoliales; family Magnoliaceae; genus Magnolia; species Magnolia officinalis. The sequence goes on from JAJHSJ010000002.1 coordinate 109,861,277, forward strand.
AAAGAAATAAAGCATAGAAATGAAGGAAACGTATCGAGATACCGCTCAAAAGGAAAATGCAAAACACCATAATCTATCTTTTTTTCTGTTTATGTGTGTTTCTAACATCGATAGACATGCATCTGTCTCAATGATGTTCTGGACCACATCCATGGTTTGATCAAACTATGGCATAATGAACTAGTGTAGAATGTAAGGCCCACAAATCCAACCAGCTGCTTCTTTCATTTCAATTTTTTTTTTTGACGAGTGCATTAGTTGAAAAAAGAACAAGAAAAAGAAACGAGGTGTAATCACAGCAAACGGCTCCATGGATAAAACTAGAGACCCACAGGTTCCTATCAACGTGCAAAACTAGTATTTGCTCTACGCCCAATCATAGCATCGCCAGTCAATGCAATCCATTATCTCTGCTACTGGCAACGTGGCATTGGGCGATAAAAGAAATAAAGCATAGAATGAAGGAAAGGTATAGAGATATCGCACAAAAGGAAAATGCAAAACACCATAATCTATCTTTTTTTCTGTTTATGTGTGTTTCTAACATCGATAGACATGCATCTGTCTCATTGATGTTCTGGACCACATCCATGGTTTGATCAAACTATGGCATAATGAACTAGTGTAGAATGTAAGGCCCACAAATCCAACCAGCTGCTTCTTTCATTTCAATTTTTTTTTTTTGACGAGTGCATTAGTTGAAAAAAGAACAAGAAAAAGAAACGAGGTGTAATCACAGCAAACGGCTCCATGGATAAAACTAGAGACCCACAGGTTCCTATCAACGTGCAAAACTAGTATTTGCTCTACGCCCAATCGTAGCATCGCCAGTCAATGCAATCCATTATCTCTGCTACTGGCAACGTGGCATTGGGCGATAAAAGAAATAAAGCATAGAAATGAAGGAAAGGTATAGAGATATCGCTCAAAAGGAAAATGCAAAACACCATAATCTATCTTTTTTACTGTTTATGTGTGTTTCTAACATCGATAGACATGCATCTGTCTCATTGATGTTCTGGACCACATCCATGGTTTGATCAAACTATGGCATAATGAACTAGTGTAGAATGTAAGGCCCACAAATCCAACCAGCTGCTTCTTTCATTTCAATTTTTTTTTTTTTTTGACGAGTGCATTAGTTGAAAAAAGAACAAGAAAAAGAAACGAGGTGTAATCACAGCAAACGGCTCCATGGATAAAACTAGAGACCCACAGGTTCCTATCAACGTGCAAAACTAGTATTTGCTCTACGCCCAATCGTAGCATCGCCAGTCAATGCAATCCATTATCTCTGCTACTGGCAACGTGGCATCGGGCGATAAAAGAAATAAAGCATAGAAATGAAGGAAATGTATAGAGATATTGCTCAAAAAGGAAAATGCAAAACACCATAATCTATCTTTTTTTCTGTTTGTGTGTGTTTCTAACATCGATAGACATGCATCTGTCTCATTGATGTTCTGGACCACATCCATGGTTTGATCAAACTATGGCATAATGAACTAGTGTAGAATTTAAGGCCCACAAATCCAACCAGCTGCTTCTTTCATTTCAATTTTTTTTTTTTGACGAGTGCATTAGTTGAAAAAAGAACAAGAATAAGAAACGAGGTGTAATCACAGCAAACGGCTCCATGGATAAAACTAGAGACCCACAGGTTCCTATCAACGTGCAAAACTAGTATTTGCTCTACGCCCAATCATAGCATCGCCAGTCAATGCAATCCATTATCTCTGCTACTGGCAATGTGGCATCGGGCGATAAAAGAAATAAAGCATACAAATGAAGGTATAGAGATATTGCTCAAAAGAAAAATGCAAAACACCATAATCTATCATTTTTTTCTGTTTATGTGTGTTTCTACCATCGATAGACATGCATCTGTCTCATTGAAGTTCTGGACCAAATCAATGGTTTGATCAATCCAACCAGCTGCTTCTTTCGTTTCATTTCATTTCTTCTTCTTTTTTTTTGACGTGCATTAGTAGAAAAAAGAACAAGAAAAAAAAAACGAGGTGTAATCACAGCAAATGGTTCCATGGATAAAACTAGAGACCCACAGGTTCCTATCAACATGTGAAACTAGTATTTGCTCTGCGCCCAATCTTAGCATCGCCAGTCATTGCAATCCTTTATCTCTGCTACTGGCAACGTGGCATCGGGCGATAAAAGAAATAAAGCATAGAAATGAAGGAAAGGTACAGAGAGATCCCTTAAAAGGAAAATGCAAAACACCATAATCTATCCTTTTTTTTCTCTGTTTATGTGTGTTTATGGCCTCTATACTTTTATAGTCATATCACCTTGTAGCCCTAAGGCCCCCCAACCCATGGTGGAACCTAATGCAGGAGACAGCCGATTGCCGAAGGACATCTCGTCTGATTGATGTCCAGATCTAATTGCAGGTACTGAGTGAAGATATGGACCAAATCAAGGGTCGGATTGAACTATGGGGCCCACATCCAATCTGAAAGCCAACATAATGTACTAATTTAGAATGTGAGGACCACAGGTCCAACTAGCTTCTTCTTTCTTTTCTTTTCTTTTCTTTTTAATGAATCAAATAAGTTTTTTTTTAAAAAAAAAAAAAAGAAGAAGAAGAAGAAGAAGAAGAAACGAGGTGTAATCGGAGAAACTGGCTCCATGGATAAAACTAGAGACCCACAGGTTCCTATCAACATGCAAAACTGGTATTTACTTTGCGCCCAATCGTAGCATCGCCGGTCAATGCAATCCATTTTGCTACTGGCAACGTGGCATCAGGCAATAAATAAAATAAAGCATTAAAATGAAGGAAAGCTATAGAGAGATCCCATAAAAAATGCAAAACACCATAATCTATCTTTTTTCCATGTGTGCATTTCTAACATGTATCCAAAGGTGTATCAAATCTTATAAAGAATGTTGTCTATCGGCCAGCCTGTCGATTGTCAGACAACTAGGCTCTATTCGGATACATAACACGAATGCTTTAGTGGATCATGGATCATTACGTTAAAATTCAACAAAATAATGGAAACAAATTCGTTTTATGGTTTGCCACTTTCCTGATTTTTGCCAAAATGATAGAACCATGCTTGTGTTTTGATCCAAAACTGGCCTGGATAAAGTCTAAATTTGTTTTAAAACATCCTCTAGGGTTAAAATGTAAAAATAGAAAAGGGAAAAAAAAAAGAAAAAAAAAAAGTCTTCTATAGTTTATTCCCTTGTATGAGCTGACATGGGCAAAATTATTACAGGGTTATCATGAAATGGAAAGGGGCAATGTTGCAGTATCCGAACATTTTCTTTTGGACCCACGATTTCCCTCAGTTGCCTAGACGGACCATTGCCTAGGGACATCTATAGCATTTGAAGAACAAATGGAAAAATGAGACAAATGAAAGAGGGAAATATACTTTTATAGTCATATCACCCTGTAGCCTGAAGCCCCCCAACCCATGGTGGAACCTGATGCAGGAAACAGCCGATTGCCAAAGGACATCTCGTCTGATTGATGTGCCAAATCTAATCGCAGGTCCTGAGTGAAGATATGGACCAAATCAAGGGTCAGAATGAACTATGGGGCCCACATCCAATCTGAAAGCCAACATAATGTACTAATTTAGAATGTGAGGACCACAGGTCCAACCAGCTTCTTCTTTCTTTTCTACCTTTTGTTTGCTTTTTCTTTTCTTTTTTTAATGAATCAAATAAGTTTTTTTTTTTTTTTTTTTTTAAAAAAAGAAGAAGAAATGAGGTGTAATCGCAGAAACTGGCTCCATGGATAAAACTAGAGACCCACAGGTTCCTATCAACATGCGAAACTAGTATTTGCTTTGCGCCCAATCGTAGCATTGCCGGTCAATGCAATACATTTTGCTACTGGCAACGTGGCATCAGGCAATAAATAAAATAAAGCATAAAAATGAAGGAAAGCTATAGAGAGATCCCATAAAAAAATGCAAAAAACCATAATCTATCTTTTTTCCATGTGTGCAGTTCTAACATGTATCCAATGGTGTATCAAAACTTTTAGGGCCTGTTCGGATGCCTGTAAGTCACAGGTGAAAGTCATTTACCGGTGAAAGTCACTTACAGGTAACCTGTTTGGATGCATGTAAGTGACTTACAGGGAAGTGACTTCTCACCCCCACCCCCCTGCAGTTTTTTGGTAGATTTGCTTATAAGTGACTTACAGGTGAATTTTCTCTCCTAAACACCACCTGTAAGTGACTTCCCTTTAAGTCACTTCCCACTTACCCAACTTGCAGGCATCCAAACAGGCCCTTAAAGAATGTTGTCTATCGGCCAGCCGGTCGATTGTCAGACAACTAGGCTCCATTCGGATACATAACACAAATGCTTTAGTGGATGATGGATCATTACATTAAAATTCAACAAAATAATGGAAACAAATTCGTTTTATGGTTTGCCACTTTCCAGATTTTTGCCAAAATGATAGAACCATGCTTGTGTTTTGATCCAAAACTGGCCTGGATAAAGTCTAAATTTGTTTTAAAACATCCTCTAGGGTAAAAACGTAAAAATAGAAAAGGAAAAAACGAAAAAAAAAAAAAAAAAAGTCTTCTATAGTTTATCCCCTTGTATCAGCTGACATGGGCAAAATTATTACAGGGTTATCATGAAATGGAAAGGGGCAATGTCGCAGTATCCGAACATTTTCTTTTGGACCCACGATTTCCCTCAGTTGCCTAGACAGACCATTGCCTAGGGACATCTAGAGCAACACCAGGTTCAGGCGAAAAAAGGAAGTGAAACGAAACGAAATACTTCACCAGAATAAAACAACTCGTAAATGTGATGTTCAAACAAAAGATACAGCATTTATATTCAACTCATGAATAGTACTGGTGGGACCTGTCTTAGTCCATCTAGGCGGTTTGGCCAGTGGGCAAACCTCCCCAATCAGATTATCTAGATATCCTATTGGCGGATAGGAAACAGACACTTACAGCCAATGGTAAGAATTTAGCGGAGAAAACACATGCCTAATCAGATCCTTACGATTGTCAAATACCATATACTTTCAGGTGTCTCCCAAATCACGATACCCAGCACGGCCAACAAAGCTTGTTCGATTGAGCATCACACAACTCGCCGTCAACCAAACAACAATCTCCACATTTCAATGCTAACAAATAGTGATTTCTATATCACAATCGAATTCCTACATTTACATGAAAGTGCCTATTCCTGCTTAGAAGAAAATTATTTGAGTTTCCACTACATATGTTCATCCATAAACCCTAACAAAAACAAGACAATCCAGATGCATAAACAATGATAGAACAGACAGACGTTCGAGATTCAAAGAGAGAAGATTTGAAGAGTATCTGACCGTCGGTCCTTCTCTTGAAGACGTATCTTTCCATTTGGAAATTGCAGTTCTTAGTGCCGAGATGAACATCGGCAGCGAGCATCATCTGTATATCCGCCTCCTTCTGGGATAAGCCGCTCTTCGCTGCCATGACTGCAAGCTCTGAGAAAAAGAAAAATAGGTTTTCTAAGGAAATGAGAGCAGAGAAGAAGAAGAAAGAAAGAAGCTGCTGCGCTGCCTTCTCCTTTTCTTCTCCGTCTTCTGGAGGTAAAACCCTAGATGTTATGCTTATTTATAAGCTTTAGAAGCATTCAGAAAGGGCCTTGGAGTTTGAACGTTATTACGGAAATACCATATTCCATACCCAGACGACCACACTTAAACGGGTTGGCTACTCGGCTGCCACCAGTGGCTGGTGGTCGGTGCTCTGTGGGCCCTATCATGATGTATGTGTTTCATCCATTCCGTTCATCCATTTTTAAATGTAATTTTTGGCTTTATTCAAAAAATTAGAGATATATAAATCTCAGGTAGTTTCACACCACATGAAAACAATAGCGATTGGATATCCACCATTAAAATCCTCCTAAGGCCCACTGTAGTGTTTATTTGACATCCAATCTGTTGATTTGGTCATAAAGGCCCGTATGAAGGGAAACAAACAAAAACCATATTGATCCAAAACTTTTATGGCCACCAAAATGTTTTTAATGGTTGACGCTCATTCAACACTTTTTCCTGTAATGTGGTCAAATTGAGATTGGGATATATCTTATTTTTGGTCTCTTACTGTAAAATTATCTGTAAAAATATATGGACGGCATGGATGAAACACATACATCATGTTGGGCCCACAGAGCATCGACCATCAGCCATTAGCTGGTGTTAGGGGGAGTAGCCAATCCGTTCCCCACACTTCCGCATCGTACGAGAGATACACGTGATGAGAGATAATAAAAAAAAAAAAAAAAAAAAAAAAAATACATGGCAGGAGATTCTCAGAACAACACGGAAATTGGATTGCGTACACCGTGAATGCATTTGGTTCATCCACGCCGTCCATCCGTTTTTAAAGATCATTGTAGGCGTTGAGACCAAAATGGAAGAATATACACACCTCAACAGGACCATACCACATGAAACAGTGGAAATATTGATTTCCACCGTTGAAACCTTTCTAAGGCACGCAGTGGTGTTTATTTTTCATCCAACCTGTTCATAAGATCAAAAAGATATGGATGAAGGGAAAAAAACAAATATTAGCTTGATCTAAAACTTCTGTGGCCCCCAAGAACTTTTCAACAGTAGATGTTCAATTTACACTGTTAACGTTTGTGTGGTCCACTTGATCTTTCTATAGGATTCATTTTTTGGTTAAAGCCCTAAAATTATCTAGTAAAATAGATGAACGGGTTGGATAAAATGCATGAATGAAGGTGGCCCCACAGAGTTTACACAGTACGCTTAGGGTACCGAGTTACTCAGTACGAATTCCGAATCCGAGAACACGAGCACAAGATCCAGACCGATCATTAGTTTGGACCGTTGGATACCATTGTTCGGACTTGAACTCAGATTAATCCGATGATCAGGTGGACCACGCCCGTAGAAGGAAAATGAACAGATGTAAAGTCACCAATGTCCAGCATTCAACGTACATCTTTTCCCCCTGAGAGTGGACCATCTTGGCTTTCAGGAGAGTGTATGCTCACATAACCATGCGAATCAAGACTAAGCAATTCGACGCACTCAAGATCAATGTGCCACAGCCCAACTTTCCCGGATTGCGTTTGAACCGGTGGCCATTTTAATTTTAAATATTTTATATCACTTGGATGAAGGGTTGCTTTTTTGACATGGCCATCCACGGTAAGGCCTTCTTGGTGATTGGTATTGATCCAGGACCCATTTTCAAAGTGTATGGAAGTCACATCACTGGATAGCTAATTGCAAAGGAAGTGAATTGGGTTGTGGGGCCAATAGTGACGTATGTGTTTTATCCATGCCCGTTGATCCATTTTGTCAGGTCATCTCCGGCGATGAGCCTGGAAAAGAAGTGGATTAAAAGCTAAAGCGAACCGCACCACCGGAGGTAATGATTTAACAGTTATCGAATTTTGAATCAAGCTAATATTTGTATTTTCCCTTCATGCATGCCATGTGACCTATGTTGGGTGACAAATAAACATTTTGGTGGGGCCTACAAAGTTTCACCGATGGGTATCATTATCTATTGTTGAGCCATGGGTCAACTTGACGCATGTGTTGTATATCCACGATGTCGGTTCATTTTGCAATATCAATTTAAGGTATGATTCCAAAAAATGCCATAAAATAAGGCAAATCTAAATATCAGGTGGACCACACAACAGGAAACAATGGGTGATTGAATACCCACCATTAAAAACTTCCTAAGGCCCACTCAATGTTTATTTGTCATCAAGCCCGTTGATACATTCACACAAACCTGGATGAAAGGAAAACACAAGTAACAGCTTGATCCAAATCAGGTTTTGTGGCTCCTAAGAAGTTTTTAATGTTGGATATTCAACCCTACCCTGTGATCCACCTAAGATTTGGATCTACCTCATTTTTAAGACCATGCCTTAAAATAATATGGGAAAAATATGTACATCATAGATATACAGTACATACATTAAGGTGGGCCCCACAGTCGAGGAATCCACCCACTAAGTTGTGCTCCTGGGTCACCAAATCCGCTCCCTGCCCGAGGGCAGGTACATTCTAATCTAGTTTCTCAACATCCATGGTTCATTGTACCTCACATTACCTTCATTGACCGAAACTGTTGGTCAATACAATGAGTGAACAATACTCGGTTCATTATTGTTCCACTTATTAGGATTTATAAAATCTGATTATCAAAGGCGTACTGTTCATTCAACTAATACCGGCAAAGGCCAAGTTATTTCATAATCTCACATGAAATTTTATATAAATCCTAGTTTATTTAGCATATTATGTTACGAGGGAGGGAGTTGTCATTGTATTAAGAGCTACTTCTTTGTTTCTCCGCCACTGAGCATAGTGCCAATTTCTCTGTTGTAGTTTGCATCATTTTTTATGCTTACTTTTTATTTCGATATTGTTGTACATATGGTTGAGAAAGGAGGTGGATTGCGTATTATGGCGAACTGAGTAAACCTTGTGGGGCCTACCATGATGAATGTCTCTTATCCAACCATCCATCCACTTCACCTTGTAGGGCATCAGTCCAAAATTGAAGCATATACAAAGCTTAAGGGGGCCATGCCACAGGAAATAATGGAAATTGAATGCCTACCGTTTTCTCAGGGGCCACAAAAGTCCAGTCCCAACAAGTTTAGGATCAAGATGATATTTGGGTTTTCCCTTCATCCCTATCTGTGACACCTTATGAGCTGGGTTTTCCCTTCATCCATATCCCCATCCGTGTGACAGGTTTTCCCTTCATCAGTATCTGTGTGACCGGTTGGATGACAAATAAACATCACTGTGGGCCCTGGGAAGGCTTAGACAGTGAAAGGTCATTTCCCTACCCATGTAGTCCCGTATATGCTTCAATTTTGGACTGATGCTCTAAAAGGTAAAACAGATGGCATGGATAAGAGACGTACATCACAGCCAGCCCGAAAGTGTTTACTGGATACACAATCCCGCATCCTCAAAGCTATTAAACTAGGAGTGAGCCCTACCACAGTGGAAAGCATAGAATCCTACTGTGACATCCCTAGAATTCTGTAGCTCTTCTAGCATGCCCCCAACCCAAAGCCACCATGCTAAGGCCAACCAGATGGAATTTTCAGATTCATAAATCTGCAGGCATTCCATAGCAGAGATTGGGCAATGAAACAACAAGCGACCGTTAAAGATGAAACCCGAAATCACCTTAAACGGTTATGGGGCAGGAGCTGGAAACGGATTGGCTACTCCCCCTGACACCAGCCCCGGAGCTGGTGGTCGGTGCTGTGTGGGCCCCACCATGATGTATTTGTTTCATCCATTCCGTTCATACATTTTTACAGATCATTTTATGGCTTGATACCAAAAATCAGAGGTAAATATATCTCAGGTGGACCACACCACATGAGAACAATAGTGGTTGGATATCCATCATTAAAATCCTCCTAAGGCCCACTATACTGTTTATTTGACATCTAATATGTTGATTAGATCATACAGGCCCAGATGAAGGGAAAAAACAAAAATCATCTTGATCCAAAACTTTTATGGCCACAATATTTTTTAATGGTCGACACTCATTCAACACTGTTTCATGTAATGTGGTCCACTTAAGATTGTGATATACCTCATTTTTGGTCTCATATCGTAAAATGATCCTTCAAAATAGATGGACGGCATGGATGAAACACATACATCATGGTGGGTCCCACGGAGCACCGACCACCAGCCATTGGCTGGTGTCAGGGGGAGTAGCCAATCCGCGTCCGCAGGAGCTGCTCGAACACGAGTTTTGTTCTCTTGTCATTGATTTAACTTGTCGGTTGAATCATCAATAATGACATCTGCTTGATTCGGAGGGTTGAAATGAAGGCACCACAGCATAGGGAAGTAAAGATGCCAGTAAGCACAGATTAACCCAGCGAATACAAGGCTAACGGACAGATGTCTCCAATCTTTATTTTTATTATTTTTTTTAAAAAAAAAAAAAAAAAAAAAAAAAAAAGAAAAAAAAGAGGCAAACAGGCATGCAGTATATTATGCTAGGGAAACGAATTGCAGTTCTTTTCAAATGTAATCACAAGCTACAGACTTTCTGCAGAGAATCCAATTTAAAAGCAGAGGTGTGATTGCGCTCACACTAAACAAACCATGCCCAATCATGTCTTCTGGCTTTCCTTCTATACACATAAAAAGATTACTACGATGCACTTCAGTCCTGACCCTGTGTTCACCTGCCGTGGCTCCGCTGACTCCACATCTCCTTGTTGGAATAAGGTTGTGAATTCATTCCTGCAGTTGGAATGGAATCAAGAGGATGAACAACAGCTGGCCTTTTGAACAACTGGCTGCCCACGCATTTGCACGGTTGTTGGTCTGCTGGCGTTCATGGCCGGTTGACTCGCCATCCTGCATCCAATAGAAAGAAGAATTTTGCCTTAAGGTTTCGAGTCAAGAGCAAGAGAAAAAAACAGCAAGCTAATACAGTCATTTGGTGAAAAGTGACAAACGATCTACAGCCCTATTTATTTCTACCAATTTCAAAATCCATGCTCAGAACCAGCACGCTGCTTTCTAAGGCACTCCAGAGCCTACATCAGGCAGTGTGCCAGTACGACACTAGTGTGTGAGATCCAGATTGTTCATAAGGGCACGCTTCATGCATATGAGAAAAATGGAACCAAAGGTCCACAATCAGTGTAGAGTGTGGCACACCTGTAAACCAGGCCAGCCAATTTTAGAAACCCCATATGCAGTGTAGCTCAGCTGATGGACAGCCCGGATGTAACACACGTGTCTGCAAGTATTCTTTATACATCTCCAACAATCTAATATCAGTGTCCCTTGCTTTTTTCCGAGTTTTTCACAAACATCATCATCTAAGCTATATACCAATTAATTGGGGTCGGCTACATGAATCCTCTTCAGCCATTCCACTCTATCAAGGGCTATCCATACCTTCAGTTAGACCACAGGGCATCAAGTCTTTTCTTACTACCTCCATCCACATCCTTTTGGGCCTTCCCCCTGCCGTTTTAGAGCCCTTTAACCCGCACTTAACTGGCGCAGTTCTTGGTTTCCATAGCCCACAATCAAACCATCTATATTTACTTTTCCTCATCTTATTACCTATCCGTGCTACTCCTAGGTTCCCCATGGATGCATTCATATCTAAGTCTATCCTTCCTCATCACTTGTACCCAACTTAAAATCCATTACAATCCCATAGAAAGTAACATAAGAAAAACTCAACAGCTTGCCTGGGAGTCTAGAATAGTAAGTGGAAAAACTCACCGGTTCTTTATCTCAGCAGCCATGGTCATGAATGCCTGTTCTACATTGGTGGCATTCTTCGCACTTGTTTCCAAGAACGGGATTCCAATCTCATCAGCAAATGCCTACGGTCAGAATGAGTTCAAAATCAGCACAGGCAGAGCCCCTCTAGCATATTTAAAATATCTTAGCTGATGCAGCTAAGACTAATTTCATCATCAGAGCAGAGGAAACAACAACAACAAAATAGCAGTAATGGATGATTACCTTGCCGGTTTCATAGGAAACAACTTTGTTAGCAGTCATGTCGCACTTGTTTCCAACCAAAAGCTTGTTCACACTATCACTTGCATATCGATCAATCTCATTCAGCCACTGCTTGACGTTGTTGAAGCTTTCTTGGTCGGTAACGTCATAAACAATCTGCCCAAATAAGGCCCCACATGCTTTGTCACATTCACTCACCTACTGGCAAATGACTACCAGAAAGAAAATGGGGAAGAGGCAAATAACTTACAATAATGCCGTGTGCACCACGGTAGTAGCTGCTTGTAATTGTCCGGAAACGCTCCTGTCCAGCAGTATCCCACTGACCAGAAGAAATAAGGATTTTACCATTAGGGATACTCAGCTGGTATGGATAACAGCAAACCCTTTTCTTTTCGAGCAATAATAATACTAGAAGTTAGCAAAGCATACATATTACTTACAATTTGAAGCTTAATGGTTTTCCCATCCTGCTCCACTGTACGAATTTTCTAAAGAGGGAACAGAAAAACAGATCAAATTTAAAGCAAGATGACAACCACATATTTGTCAAGATGTGAAAAATAGAAACTGTCAAAAAATGTTGGATGATCGTCCTTGTACTTACAAAATCAACACCAATGGTACTTATGTAACTCTCCAAATATGAGTCATCCTAGACAAAATAGGGAGAAAAAAAAATGTCATATCACAATTGTAGTTCAGGCTGGCATTTGGTAGCACCAAATATCAAGATTAATCGGTCTATGTCGGTACAAAATATCATGAAATTTAACAATATTCTGCTGCAACCAAGTGCAATAAATAACTCAACCCTCATATGAGATTGAAAAAATAAGAATCACATCTCTTGCATGAGAAATGAAGTCAGAGGAAATTAGCTGGAAAAATGAACTGCACAAAATTCATGCATTAATATGCAAGACAAGCAGGTCATCACTATACAATTCCCCCATAATCTGTATCCCTCATACCGTTTCCGGCATTTGCAGCATCAGGTATCATCGCCTGCCTGGTAGCAGAAAGGCTGCTGAAGAGCTGCTTATCATGAAATCAAGAACCCAATGAATAGTAATATTTTGTGAACTTTTTCTTTTCTTCTTCTTCTTATTCTTCTTTTTTTGTACAGTCATGCACATTTCTGCAGTTTTGGAACTAAATATTGAGGGGGAGCATCATGATCATCATGGTCTTGTCCAGTTATTTACGGTCAAATTTACAAATCATGTTTCACAAATCATTCCTAAAAGATTGGAGATAGGATTTCACATGTTTGCTTGCCAGTACTCCAATGATTGGTTACTCACTAAAAAGAGAATATATAAACTGGAATCATAATTTGCAAGCCAGTTCAATCAACCAAGCAAGAATTGTTCAAAGTATCCCCGATATTATCCATCTCTGGCTCGACAATACTGATAACATTGTTAGTGATACTGTTAACATTAGCATCAGAAATTCCATACATCGGCCATGTATTGCTAAGTATTGCCAATGTATCGCCACCATTTTTTATTGTGTAAATTCCAGGTGTCACTTGTATTGCCAATGCATCGATATCACCAATGTATCGCCAATATTTTCGCACGTGTAAATTCTGTGTGTCACTTGTATTGCCAGTATATCGACGATGTTTTGATAATATCAACAATGTATCAATACCGCTAAAAAATTGTTTATTAAAAAAAAATCATTTCGATTTTTTTTATGGGTGCATGGTTGTATGCAATGTTCAATTTGTCAAATGATAATATCAATAATATCACAATGTTATCGTTATCGCAACATAGGCGATATCGAGGTCACGATTTCTCGACAAAATATCATGTTGTCGATATTCTGAAATATCGATGTATGTTTGGATGGTTGAATGTATAGATAGGATGGTTGGACTATTTTTTTACGACAACGAATGCTTTTAGGCCCCTATTAAATGGAAACTTATTACATATGCATTCTTTCCGCAATTTTTTGATTCCTAAATATGCAAATATGTGTATTTTAGCATCTCCTGAAGTTTCACTGAAAAATTCCACCATTTTTCTCATGTTCAGCTAATGTTTCCCCACATTTCCAATTATCGATGATATTGATATTGTCTCCGTATCCTTGGCCAATGAAACTTGTAGCGATACCAATACTTAGAACACTGCAAGAAAATGAAAATGGTAACATGGATAACATTATCCATTGGATACCTTCCAAGATTTGAAGCATGGGTAACATCATAATTTCTCAATTCAAAAAAGTGGCATGAGTCTTGCTGAAGTTATTCTTCCAAAATAGAAATAAATTAACCAACCTTGTGGGTTACCCAAGAAGAATGTGTAATCTTCTTTTTTTAGAGAGAGAGAGAGAGAGAGAGAGAGAGAGAGAGAGAGAGAGAGAGAGAGAGAGGTAACCTCTCTCCCATAAAGGCAATGAAAAGCACAAATGTGTAATTGAGTAGGTGCTAGTTATTTTTTATTTTTTTGAAAGTATGTAGGTGCTCTAGTTATTCGTGCACGATAAAGAGTGAAGTGACAATTGCGTTTGGACTTTTCATGCACATTTCTCCATCATTTTCGTCAATTTTATCAGAACAAACAAGCACGCACATCTCAAATTCAATCTTCTATGCATCGTAATTGTTTTTCTTTTCTTTACATTTTTTTTAGTTCTTATTATCCCCTTTTTTTAAAATTTATTAGAGACACATCAGAGTATTTGCATGGATCACCTCTGAAACTGGCTCAATGGTTGAATAGTTATCCATGTTTCAACATCGATTCCAACTTAAGATCCAGAGTCTTTCTCAGATCTAGATTAGGTCATACCATATTAAACTCAGACTCTACTGTGGCTTGGCCTTGTCAGAGACTCAGAAACATCCTCAGAGGGAAGTTGATCAGAGCTGCCTATAGTGAAAGCACTTCTGAATTATAAAGGGTGCATGGATTTTGAGGGAAAAAGGATGGCACAACAGCAGCAAGCTTCATGATAAACCAGTGTGCTTTAAATAGCACTCATAAAGTAGCTTTCACGATACCTAGCATGCACAAATAGAGCAAATCCACTGCATGTGCTACAAGTTTTTTGGGTTTATGATTTTTATATTAGTCAAGCATTTCAATTGAAGAATGGTGGTGACACATTCTCCTCACATGTGGCACTGATGTACAGCTATCCAGACCATCCAATCTGTGGCTCCTATTGTGGACAGAGCACATCTTCAGAATCACGTCTATCAAAGTCCTAACCATCTGTACAAGCCAAGTGAATGGATGAAGAGCTACAACCAATATTAAATGGCGTAAAACGAACACATAAGTCCAAGCTTTATAAAAAGCAATGCTCTCAAAAGATGGCATTTGAAAGCCTTAATACTTCGGACGCATATACCTCTAACCCCAAAATTTTGACCATTTGATTATCTGAATCCATGCAAACATTTGAGATGAAAGTCAAGGGGATCAATCAGGTCCCTAGGAGAAGAACATTCTAAATCTTCAGTGGCATTGGAGCTCAAACAAAGGAGAAGATCAACTTTATCCTTTTCATGTCTGTATGGCTGTGGATCTTTTTTTTTTTTGTTCAATTCAATTGAATCTCTTCTAAAGTTCAAGAGAGGTATGTTCTTGCACTTAATCCCCCTTAATGACTACTATTTCATTTCGGATGAAGATATAGGCCTGTTTGTTAGAAGCCTAAAAATGAGCTCATCTCATTTTAGTTACTGGTAATTATGTATCAGAAACCTTTATCTCTAAAACATAATTACCGTTAACAATTGTTATTTACTAGAGATAGATGAACTCATTGTTAGGCATCTACCAAACAAGGCCTCACCTCCTCCTCCTCTTCTTCTTCTTTTTTTTTTTTTTTTTTCTTTTTTTTTTTTTTTTGAGGGTTCTTTTCATTTTTTACTTTTCCAGAGAGCCGGTTCTTGTGCAACACTGTAGAATAAGTAGGGCCATCAACAGATCAGGCTAAGGTTGGGTCCTAGAGCATCCATACCCAGTTTGTTCAGCTTTAGGTCCTTATCAGGTCCATCACCATTCAGGTTCTGGTCTTGCTTTTGAGGACCCGGACCAGGTCGAGTCAATTAAGGGCATTTGTGTGGTTGGGCTGAACCTGATGGATGGATATGTCACACAAACATGTGCCACTTCAACACATGCGTGGTGTGTAAATGGGTTCTCACACATGCATATGGTTGAGCAAAACCTATTTCCCTAACTAGAATACATAATATATATCTAATATTACATAACACTACTAGTAACATCAACTAGACCTAACCTGAACTGATTTTAACTGGGTCCAAGATGGTGGACCCTACCCAAACCCGACTAGACCCGATTTTTAACTTGGTCCAAAATGGCAGGCCCAAACCCGACCCAATTTCTAAAAAGATCCAGAGAGATGGACCGGGCTCCATTACAAATTTACAATTGGGTAAGGTTAATGCAGGGGCATTTTCACACCGGGCTCGAGTGGGGTGGCCTATTGGGATGTGGGGCACACTTGGGGTGGGTAGCTTGCGAAACCCATGCGATTTGCGGCCCACGAGGGAGCGGAACCCATGGATTTGGAGCCCACGAGGAGGGTTCAGCCGAGGACCTAACCCATGGATGTGGGGCTTGGGCTATGAGATAAAGGGATTAATTCGCCATGCTCTACGAGTTCGAGCTTTTAGAGCAAGTGGTTAATTGTCCTGCATCAAATTGGTATTAGAACGAGAGGTCTCGTGTTCGAGACTCCTCACTAGGGGTGATTAATGCAAGGGCATTTTCACGCTGGGCTTAAGTGGGATGGCCTGTGGGATGAGGGGGCACACTTAGGGTGGGTGGCCCGCGGAACCCACGTGATTTGGGGCTCGTGTGAGGCAAGTGGCTCGTGTGAAGCGAAACCCATGTGATTTGGAGCCCACGATGTTCGGCCAAGGACCTAACCCATTGGGGGGGGGAGCTATGAGATAAAGGGATTAATTCGTCATACTCTATCAGTTCAAGCTTTTAGAGCAAGTGGTTAATTCACCTGCATCAAAGGTCCTCTAGGTACTCGCGGGTCCAGGTATCCATTGATTTGACAGCCCTTAGAATAAGTTTGTTCTACAACACTTATTTGTGAGGGGCCTGTTGTGGGGTGGGTTTGTGCATGACATCACATCATGTGTGCCACCATGCTACATTGGAGATTTTTGGGTGGTTGTCCATTGTTTTCTATGGCCTGGCACCCCTGATGATTAGATAAGCCTGATTTTTTAGGCATCCCATCAGCATGGTTGGGCTCACTTGATGCACTGCTTGGATGGCATACACACAACACAATGAGCACATAGCAGTTTCGTTGTGATATTTCCATTAAATCTGCAAAAATCAATTAGGTATATTTGTTTAGTTATACTTGTTTTTGGCTTAAAAATGAGCAGGTTGGATTTTGATAACTTGTTTGAACATACTTTTACCTGAAATATCCAGCCTTTTTTTTTACTAGATTTTTAAATATTTTATTATTTTTATCTTTATATTTACTATTTACCATATTTTCCCTATTGTGTTTTAATTAAAAATATAGAAATAGCGTGTGCCTTACACTACATGCTTAGAGAGGTGAACACTACACCACAAGCTATTTGCAATTTAAAACACAGTGATAAACAAACAGCAACGTGGTATAATTGGCATCAAATTGGAAATATAAAAACATGGATCTTTACCGCAAATCTCAAAAGAAGGCATGATTTGCCGACACCAGAATCTCCAATGAGCAAAAGCTTGAAAAGATAGTCACTGCAAAAAATAAATTCATGAAAATTTCACATGTTGTAGTTGATAGAGAAGAAATCAAAGAAAAATCTATCTTAGATGCATGAAATTTAAAAATAAAAATAAAAAATAATAAAAATAATAAAAAAACTATGAAGAAGAAGTGTGCTCTTTCCCTCCAATTTTTTGTTGTACTGCAGGCGATCTCCCATCCACTTATCTCCACTTGCCCCTTTGCATCGACAAGCCATTGTGATGCAGTTATTGAAAGAATTGAGTGAAAACTATTGGGTTAGAAAAGCAGCAATCTGTCATTTGGTGGCATCATTAGGCTGATCAAGTCATGCCTGGCTAATATGCCTTTGTATGGCACGGTGTTGTTCTAGTGCCCTATGATTAATAAGGTGGAAAAAGGATTCAGAGAGACTTCCTGTGGCAGGGGTCTGAGGCAAAAAAAAGACGTTTCATCTCATGAATTGGGATGAGGTTTACGTGTTAAAAGATATAGCCGGTCTAACCATAGGATCTTTAAAATCATTGAATGTGGCTCTTTTGACTAAATGACTGTGGTAACTGGTGCACTTTTGCTTATTATTATTAACATTATTTTTTTATTTTTGTGTGCGCGCGCGCGTATTGGGGGGGAGTGACATGGTGATTTCTAGGTGATCGGGTTGGTTGCGGGGCTGGTTCACCTCCATACCATCCCAGTACAAGGCCTCTGGGTCGTGAAGAGTTCTACTCATAATGTCAAATGCTTTCAGAGGTAATACCTCTTTTATTCTTGGGGACAGCTCTTGCATCCAGTTTTGGGAGGATAGGTGGTGTGGAGTTTATCGTCTTAGCTCAGCCTTCCCCATTTGTACAATGTGACCAAAGATAAGGGGGCCATTCATCGCCTAGTGTGTATCCCAGACCAGTGACCAATTTGTTTGGAGACCTTTAGGAAGAACCTTTCAAATGAGGGGACTTATCACTTCATCAATCTGATGGGGACATCACGTGCACACGTGCACGTACACCACCCCCTTACGCACGTACGCAAGGAGAGGGAGGGCCCCACCGTCGATCTGGCTCGATGACGACATCCCGGGAGGGTTTCCTAGTTAGAAGATGGAGTTTGGTTCATTAAAGTGGGCCCGATAATCAAGTAAAGCCCATCATAGGATCTCATGATCGGGACCCACTAGTAGGATTGAGTTCATATTTTAGGTTTTATTTATTTATGTTATTTAGAACATCATGAATGCTTTAGATTTTTTTGATTGGTTTTTATTTTGGTTTACTTCATCGCCAAGTAATAGGTTGCGCACATGGCGTGAGTGTTAGGGTATAGGGTTTTCTTATAAATAGGCACCCCTTGTAGTTTTTTTTATTAATTGAAGTTAATAAAAATTCTTGCATTTTTTTTTCTGCTCTCTGAAATTCTGAGTTTTAGAAAAATTCAAGTGAGTACGAAGCCCTCCCTTCATCGAAGGGCTAACTACCGTGGTGCGAAGCCACATCTATCATAATCCGCCCCCTATCGCCTATCATCCATATTTCCCCCATTCTATAATCATCATCGCTTCGAATCCGCCAATTTTTTGCAACAATTCTTCTTCCTACAACCAGTTTTTAGAATCTGGCCCTGTATGAGGGCTGAAACTTCGGCGGAGCACCACGCACGGACCGCATCTCGGATCGAGCTGAAAATCAAGGGTTTTGGAGTCCTCCACTGGCCGACCAGACCCTAGGAGTCGGTTCGGGAAATCAGGCCACGCTTGCACGTACGGCCAGACTCCTGCACACGTGCGCTAGGCCCTGACCTGCTGCCCGCCCGCGCGGACTATCCCAGGTTCAGGTTTCCTCCTTATTTTCCCCCTTTTCATACCTATTTTCATAACCCTAAGCCTATATTGCATTATCCTTAATTTATTTTCCCATTTTCTCGCTCTAGGGTTCCTTGAATTGAAATTGGTAAATCCCTTGGATTAGGGACTGATTGTTGTGCATGTGTGAATGATTTCTATTTCCCTTTGAGCATTGTTTGGTCCATAATTTTACTGATCCAGTCCTAGCCCACGCAAATTCCCCTTGCTTGAATGTTTGAACTTTTGTGTGGGATGTGAAATTTTTATGTGATTGTTTCTGAATTAGTATGATCTAAGCCTGAAATCTTACATATCGTATTTAAATTTCATGTCCTGCATCACAATCTGATGAAACCTCTTCGTCGGCCCCCACTCCGGATCCTATGCAGCATATTTGGAGGTATCCAACGCCTCCCTATGCCATTGCTTTCAAATGGCTTGTTAGAACAAAGTGCTCACAATCAATAAACTGAGGACGTAGATGATAATTCTCAACGGTTGCATTTTGTGCCCCACAGGAAGTTGTATTGGTGGATCATTTGCATTGTTCCTACTCGTAGAAGATATGGTCGGATTTCTTCGGCTTGCTCAGCATCTACTGGGTGATCCCTGAAAAGATTGGGGACCTTTTTCCTATTGGAGAACTTTGTTAAACGAGGGAGGAAAAGGAATGCTCTCTGGCAGCTAGTTCTTCTAGCCACTTTCCAGACTGTTTGGTAAGATCACAACAACTGTATCTTTAGAGAGTACCACTTATTACTTTTGGAAGATATAGTTGATGATTTTGAAGATTGTGGTTGTTGATTTTGAAGATTCTATGGAGGTTTTTGGGGATGATTTTCTGGATCTACTTTTTCAAATTTTAGGCCATTACAATTTGGCCAAGTGTTTGTAGATGGAGATGTTGCTACCAAGCATCTTATAACAGATATATTACAGTGAATCAATATCATTGTAAGAGTTGATACCGTTGTAAGATTTAGAAATTCCTAATTAAATATTCATAGTGATTCTGTGCCTTTTAGGGTCTATAAAGGGATTGGTCTAGGAGGTAGAAGGCAGTTATATTTTCCGAGTATCGTGAACAACGAGTTCAAACTAGTGAAAGAGTTTCATTTTCAATAAACTGTTTATCGTTATCTATTCAAATAGGTCCTGTTCTTTGACCGTTGTAGTGATAAAGGAATTGAAATCTCATTGATCCAATAAACTGATTGCATCAACTTAGATTTGCGTGTAGCAAGTCCACATATTTATCTTTTCATTTATCATATTTATGCTTCAAATCTGGTACATAGAATTCAGCTTCTGCAACTAGACCTTTGATCCTATCTTTCAAAAAAAAAAAAAAAACTAAACCTTTCATCCTGTTTGCATTACAGATCCCACAGACAAGGGTTCAGCCAGAGATCTATGGCAGGTATGAAATGTCCTTGGGACTATTAACATTCACCAGACCATGCAATGGGCCAAATCACGCTTAGTAAAATCTCAAAATTGAACCAACATGATGCATCTAACGCAAAAGAAAAGGAAAGAAAGTAAACCAAAAGTTTCATAAATTTCAAATTAATACTTAAGAAAGGGGGAAAACCCCCCAAAACAATCAACAAACAAGATCAAACAAATCCCTAAACATCCACAGAAGCCAAATCAAAGCTACCAAATTTCTGATAATATCGTAGAAAACCCTAATTTTTACAAGTAGACATAAACTCAAAAGCAAAACCTCATAATATTATCATTGAGTAGATCCAGATCTAAAAAGCAACAGATCGGCCTGAGCAAACAAAATTCAACAGACATGAAGATTCGTAAACGGGAATTATAACGGTACCTAGAAAGATCCAAAGAAAATCAAGGCCAAACCATGAAAAAACCACCGAAACTTCAAAAGGATGTGGAATTCAACACGGAAGAACTTACTATTCCGGATTCATGGCGGAGATTTGCAAGGAAAGAAGAAAATGAGGTAGAATTCGGTCGATTTTTTTACGAAACCCTTGCACCCTTGTCGCAGGAAGGAATTGAGAAGAGAAGCAAAAGAAGATCTGCTTTGAGATGGGAAGAAACGAAAGAAGAGGGAAGGGGGTTGAGAGGGTATTTATAGAAGAGAGAAGGTTTCGGTCATTGAATGCTTCGTCACCAAAAGCTACCAGAGAATCATATAATACATCCGTATCTATTATAATATGGTAGATCTCAATTTAATTTTCCACGTGGATAGATAAAAATTCTGAATCCTCACCTTTAAATTAGTTTTAAATACTATTTTTTGTTTTATTATATATATAATACGTCAAAATTAACATTTTAATGGATTAATTTGGTGGCCTTCAAATGGACGGTCATAAG
The DNA here is from genome assembly GCA_021015155.1 of Magnolia officinalis. NCBI lineage: Eukaryota > Viridiplantae > Streptophyta > Magnoliopsida > Magnoliales > Magnoliaceae > Magnolia > Magnolia officinalis. The sequence continues at coordinate 109,882,780 of JAJHSJ010000002.1, forward strand.
AAAATATCGTTGACGGTCACAATTCAGGAGAGAATGGTTGGAGAAATGGACAGCTAAGGTTGTTCTATTCATATGGTTTTCGAGCATCAGCCATCAGAGAAACACTCAACTAGGTTGACGGTCCCGATTGACTGTACACCCTTCCACGTTGCAAAAAGGCTATATCATATTGCGGTAGAGAGGGATCTATGGTATCATATTTGCTATTTGTGGACGGTATTGCACACGCAGGCACATGCCTCGACGTGTTCTTGGATCCAAGCCGTTCATCAGGTTGGGCCGCTGGGCCTAAAGCATGCTCCACCACTCATCTGCTGGGCCAAATGTGTCTGAAATTTGGCGGTTCGTGTTACGGTCAATGATCCACGTTCAACATCCCCACGTCCAACATGAGATGATGATAGTGGACTAAAACACATACGGTGAAAATCGCCTGATGGACGGTTTCGATCTCCCTAACTTCTGCCACGTTGGACTCGTTCTTGCGGACGCGGATTGCGTACTACTCCGCCCGTCCCTGGCTCCGAACGGGCAGTTCTGTGGGCGGGCCCACCGTGATGTATCTGTACATCCAAGTTGTCAATCCCTTTCTCTTAAGGCATCGAAAAAATAATGAGGCAGATCTAACGATCAAATGGACCACACCACATATCACTCTTGCATATAACGCAATTTACATTGTACATTTTAACGCAACCAAGCTTATTATTTGGTGTGGTCGACTTGAGCGTTGAATGTGCCTTGTTTTTGTTTTAATGCCCTAAAATAATATGAGAAAAGCGATTGACGGCTTGAATGTACAGATACAGGTAAGCCTGCCCACAGAACTGCCCGTTCGGAGCCAGGGACGGGCGGGGGTTATATGCAATCCACGTCCCGTTCCTGATGTGCACATGGTAAGTGGAAGACAAGTTTTACTGAAAACTCGCGCGAGCGTCCTGTAGAGGGAGGCTCTCTCACCAGCATCTCAGTATGCAGTCGTACGCGAGGAACAGAACCGTTGATCTGATGGCCACTGGCGCTCGGTAGAAAAAGCCAAAAACAAAAAGCCATAAAATCAGGATGATGTTTTTTGCCATTGAATTTGTCCAGCTTTATTCAGTATACCTTTTTTTTATAATAATTGTGGATCATTTGTCGTCCTTTCCATCAATTGGTTAGGATCATCCCATCGAAGCAGGGCAACATGATGGATGGCTCATATCAATGATCAATGTTTTACTTATTTTCGGCGATTCCTGTAGTAGTCAATCAGGAAATGACATAAGTTATTGTGTAGTGAGAAAATAGCATACGGAGACAGATCTTAAATGTGAAGCCCGGCTAGCACTGAGTTGTACAGTACCTTATTTTATGAAGGGGCATGACTAAAAAGTTAGAAGGTACAAAAATCATAAGAGATGAAAAAAACAATTCAAAAGAATACAAAGAGTTACAAGGCTTGGATGATTGACGTGATAACGATTTAACTGCCTTAAACACATGATACCTGTAGAGGTGTACATGAGTTGAACCTAGTTGAGCTTAGCACAGCTCCGCTTGGCTCGGTCGGATCGGTCAGCAACTTGAGCCTGTTCAAGCCGAGTTCAAGCCAAGATCGAGCCAAGTTCACTTTTGCAACATTTTCATAAACACATGGACTGCACTTTCAAATTCTCATTGCATGTAAAACATCGACAGTGGTTTTACAAGTATTTCATCAAACACCTTGTCGGCAACATCAAAATCAAGAAAAGAGGTATTTTTTTCATATACATACCTTCCTTGCCACCAGCTGACACTTCGTTGAGTTGTTTCATCAAACACTTAGTGAGCAACATCAATATCAAAGTAACCGAGTCAACGAACTGGTTCGATTCGAGCTGGGGTTCGATCCGAGTCGAGTCAAGCTTGAGCAAGCTTGAACTCGATTCGAAATTTTTTCAAGCTCAAAAAATCAGCTCGACACAGTTTGAAACTCGACTTGAACTCAATTTCAAACCGAGTCGGATCGAGCTTTTTCGAGTCGAGTCAAGAGAGCTAACTAAGCTAACTCGGTTCGTGTACAACCCTAATTATCTGCATATTAGGGAGCTTAGAAATACAAGTGGAAATCAACATAACAATCTGTATCATACAAACCAATCAATTTATCTTTCTGCAACATCACTTTGGCTCAATTTTAGTTATATCCTTAGGAGTAGTGATAATATTTAGTTGTAATCCAAATATATGCACTTGCATTGGACTAGTTCCGTTTTAATACAAACAGTTATTCATTAAAAAAGGCTTCTTACAATCATACTCTTAAGTCGATTGTATCCATTTTTTTGTGATTGTTTCTAATTGCCTGGTATACTAAAAGTTCCTTCATACAAAAGTCAAAGTGCAACCCATTTTCGAAGGAATAACCCCACTCTCTAACAATTGTTTTATCGTCTTGTAACAATATTGTGTGAATGATTGAATAGGTGACCGATCTTCTTAGGTCTCGGTTATGTTAAAAACCATTGATATACATTGACATGTCATCCTCTAACGGCTTGAGCTTACAGAGAAAGTGGTTGTTTGACATAGTATTAGAGCGGCAAGTTGATGCATTTTATTATTAGTTTAGTTAGTTTTTTTTTTTCATTGTAATGAAAAAAATTAGTGAAAGTTGATAATTGGATATTAGATATTACTTTAATGAGAATTGATTAGTATATTGTCCCTTTGTTTAGCTCTGATATGTATTGAATGGATGGAAATTTTGTGAATTACAAATTAAATTGATTTATTATAACTTCACGAATCTGGAATTCAAACATGGGCATCGCCAACTTAAGTACCAAAATATGGGGCATGGAACTAGAATACCTGTGAGCCTAACACATTTGTAACGTGGGAGATCCGTAAAGCCATAAAATGTGCAGCCAACTAGCCATTACAAATGACCCATCTTACAAGCGATCTTAGGGGATCATGCAGCATCAAGATCCACCCCTCTAGATCCAAGTATGTTATCATTGTAAGGCTACAAAAAGCTCATTGACTCTAACCACAAAAAATCCAAACTCGCAGACACACTCGATGTACAAAATGTCGACCATGGCGTGAAATGGTTACAATTTGACGGTTCGTAAAGCACAAAAAGTGTATGAATAAATCACAACGTTTTCCCCGACAATTGGGAGACGCTCAAGTTATTCTTTAACAATGTAAGATTTTTAAACAATGACACTCTGATTAGAATAAACTAGACTGCATCTATATTTAGATTGGAAGGAGGGGTGTCCACTCGCTTTGATATTCGATTGTTGTTAACATTTGCCAAATGGGGGCATCTATATACACTCCACCCCAAAACGGTCATGTGTAAACCATTTCGGTAGAAATAATCCCACGTATACCGTTTTTAGGTGGAGTACTACAAAGTACAACCACATCCACCTTATATGAAATCAAAACTCACTTGTCAACTTCAATTAGTCACCAATCGAAGCAACTGTATGGCTAAAGGCATGCCCTGGACGCATCCATCAGGTTGGATCGGCCACTGCTAGGGCATATAAGTGGCATGCCAAATGAGAGAGTACGGACCTAGGACCACCGCGGAGCACAACCGAATTGCCAAAAGGTGTTAGGCCCATATACATACCATATTTATGAAAATGGAGGGTTGAGCACCATATTTGTGGCTAGCCCAATCAAAAGCTGTCATGACGTTGTTAAAACCATGATACTTGTCAATTCGAGGCAGTCATCGTCGCAATGCAGTGTTTCGATGAGAGCATTTAAGGGCAATGTTTAGGCATCCTCACCTATTTAAATATTCCTCCAGCGATCAGAATGGGCAGGGAGACAGAGAAATGCTGAGAGAAGAGATAGAGGGTTGAGGGTTGTGAGAGACCAGAAGGTCGTCACGATCATTATGGATTGGTAGAGGTGCATCGATCAAGCTAATGATGGTGTGTCGTCGCTAACTTAAATGTACATGTGTTAAATCTTCCTAGCTCCTATACCCCCTTGAAAGCCCGATTGTGTCGTTATTCTGCTCAATAAATAATAATTAAAAAAAAAAAAAACACGAATTTTTCAAAGCCGATGAAGACACTAAAGTCAAAAGATTAGGGTTAGGATCGGGGATATTCAACCATCCCTTTTGTAGAAAAGGTGTTGGGTCTCCCCTTTTCCTTCTCGCATCTCAAATCAGCTTGCATCAAGTCCACACATTCCAAACACACTAACAATATACACACTCACCTCTTTTTTACTTTACTTTTGCAATCCTCTCTCTCATATATTTTCTTTTTAATTTTATTTTGCCTATTCGGGGTCTTAAGTCCTGTCTAATAGGGTTAAGTGTCACTTATTGTTCTCTTTTGCTTGCTTTGAGTTAACTATGTAAAGCACGACTGAATGTAATAATTTCAAAACTCTGCTAAGTCTCCAAAAGATTGCAAGATCCCCTAAAGCATAGACCGCGTATCGTGCATACAAAAAATGGTGCCTAACCCTTCCATTTTTCATAACCGATGCCCTTACTTGGAATCTACAGTCGCAGACCAACCATAAGAGTTGCTTGAGTTGATAGATCTTATCTTTTAGGGCTCGTTTGGCCAACTGCATTAGGTGGGATTAAGGTGGATGGAATTGTAAGAGTGACAATAAATGCATGTGTAAGGTATTGTCCCTGGATTGGGTGTATCTTATGGTTTCCAATACCATGTTTGGAATGTATGCAAAAGTAAATCCCAGGATTTCCTTTCAAATTACACTTGGGTAAAAGAAAAATTCATCATCCATGGGATTTGGAAATGTCATCTCACACTTTCTAATACAAGGCTCATTTTTCAAAGCCTATAAAATTAATTTTAATCCCATCTCATACTCCTTCCAAACATGTCATTCCTAATCTCGAGGTGGGATTAGCAATGCAATCCCATTTAATACAACTTAACACCACTGGCCAAATAGGCCCTTAGTGATTCTACCGTTTTTAGCCGACCATATATTCCAAATTTCATTTATCTAGTGATGACTCCAAGTCAAACACACTTGTACCTTTAAGTTTACCCAATATCTAAAACAAATAAAATCAAAATCAAAATCGATACACGGAAAAAACCAAGAAAGTGAGGGCATCATTTCGCCACATGTTCACGCACGTAGGGGAGTGTTCATAAAACACATATATCAAGGTGGGCCGCAGGGTCAGGGCCACACACCTACTATGATGATATCTAGGCCTAATGTTATCCACTCCTATCAGTGAAACCTTTCTGTTATATCTCATTCAATTTTTGCACTATTTAAATAATTTGTTATAAAATAAAGTATACTTGTATTTTATATTTGAAATAAAAAAAAAAAATCACTTTTTATATTCAGGACATTAAATTATATTTGTTTGATTTTTTAAATTCTTTATAAATAGGTAATAATTATTTAATTAACTACTGCACCATTCCCAATGCCAATGTTGACACCTGCTTTTTTAGAGATGAGTCTTTAGGTTGCCACAAGTAGGAAAATCCTACTTTCCTGCATTATGATTAGTCCACGTCATCGACATCATTACTGTTACATTAAATGCAATGTGTGACAACGTGGTCCAATAATATTGCAACAAAACAAATGATCCAAATTCACCTTTTTAAAAGTTAAATCAAATGTGTAAAATAAATGTAGGCCCAATGTGATATATGTCACGCCCCAAACTCGGAAACCGGGCTCACAAAATTTCGATCGCCGAATCCGGCGCCGACAGCCTCCGTAGTACCACATTCTCGGCTCCCAGCGCCCATACGCCAGATTCCGATCCTGAGATCCTACAAGGAGGATTTTCAGCATGATTTTTTTTTTTGTAATGATGTAATAGAGCATAACCACAAGCATAACCAAGACACAAACCATCAACACCACATATCCACTATATCAAAAACTTTTAAGTACAATGCGGGAAGGAAAATACAATGTAATGATATCAAAGAAAACTCCAAAAGAAAACTCCAGAAGACTGCTGCACGCTCCGAGCTCAACGCTGCTGCAACCTAACGCCACCTGCACGCATCTATCGTGCATAAGCTTACAAAAGCTTAGAGGGTGGTGAAAGTGTGTGTAAGGCGAGTGCCAAGTGTACAATATCAGAGTAATGCGGAAATATGCGGTAAGTCCATGAATGCTATCAGCTATACTAAAGCTATGTAATGCAAGACATGAATGCTGTCGGTCATACCAAGACCATGCGATGCGAGGCTTATGTAGCCAAATGTCATATGCGAGATGCAAAGCAAGCGTGCCAGTACTCATAAGTACACATATCAGTACAGTTCTTCTCTGGATATCACCGGGGTCTAATACACCTCACACTGACTGCCTCCTCCCTAGCTGCACAGTCAAGCGAGTGGAAGAGACCACACTATCCGCCTGACCAGTAGTCTGCCAATACCTACCCGGCTCGTCGATAGCGGACACATTTGTGAGCTGGTCAAACTCAGCCTAGCTTATAGCCCCCTCACTCAGGCGGATAAGGCCACACCCCCTTCCAACCGACCATGACACAGTGGGAGACGCGGCCTACTGGTATTTGGTACTCGGGCGCTCGTGTATCCACTCGGTCTAGACGTTGAAGCAACTCCTGGTACCAAAAAGGTTCTGGAATTTTCACCCAAGGACATCCTAAGTGCCCACAATGCTAGAGCCAATATTTCCGGTATCCGGTACGACCACCCACGATGTATCTGTGGAGGCTACGGCCCTGATGTCGCTAGGGCGTGCAGTGATCAAGTCACACATATGCAAGATGCATGAGTCACACCATACAAACATGCAGCAATCTCGCGCGTACCACGCGCTCATGTCGGGCACTCTGTCTCATATGGAGTCCCGTAAATGTTTCAGCCCAAAGGCTTATGCTATGGTCAAACATTCCTCATATCAAGCATACATATGATGCGTATGGCATGAATCATGGAACTATACTAAGCATGTTATAAAGTAATGGACTATCCTTACGCCGAAGATGGGCCTAGACGGCCTACATGAAACAGATACGGGCCTATCAGTGGCCTTAGGGAGAGTTATACTGTGGACATCTAACCAACATTACTCGTACAATGTGGACGTCAAACCAACATTGTCCCCAAGGCTCGGCTCGTCTTAAATACCATTCAATAAATCATGGTGGGATTACACATTGCAATGTGCCTTAGGTACATCCCATTGGCCTTAAATACATCAAATGGGCCGTATTTCATGGGCCTTATGTTCATCAACTGGGCCACCTCAATGAGCCTCACCAATGGGCCTTAGGTACATTGCAATGGGCCATAACCCATGGGCCTTTGAATGCATCAAAATGGGTCTCATAATATGGGCCTATATATATATATCAAAGTGGGCCTCAACAACGGCCATAAATATAACAAGATGGCCTCATCACTTGGGCCTTAAATATACACCCAGGTGGGCCTCAAAGGACGACCACAATTAAATCAAGATGAGCCTCATCCACATACCAAGGTGGGCCTCAATGGACGTCCACAGTTAAATCAAATGGTTAGATCATTTTGCTGCAACACATGCATCAGAGGTGGGGCCCACCGAATTACGGATCTGGCTCATCTTTAGCTCATACCATACAAAAGATGAGCTTTTAAAATGGATGGACAGATTGGATGCAACACTTGCATCATGGTGGGGGTCCACATGAGGCCCACCATCCAGAATAATATAAATAATATAATATATAATATATATATATACACACATACACGCACCCACATACACTCACACACGCACACACACACACGCATGCACACCAAAACGCATACACACGTGCACCCTCACACGTGCACAGTCACACGCCCACCGTCCAGAGGGACGGTGTGGATAAAGCTCTTGCGTCCAGGGGTTCACCGTCCCCTGACGGTGGACGGTAACACACATGCATCACTGTGGGCTCCATGTGGGGCCCACCATCATGTTTATACACCATCCGACCCATTGATAAGGTCACACGGGCCGGGATGAAGGGGGACAACAAATTTCAGCTTGATTGGAAACTTTTGTGGACCCAGAAAGGATTTCAATGGTAGAGTTCAATCACCGCTGTTTCTTGTGGTGTGGGCCACCCGAGCGTTGGATCTAACGGATTTTTGGAGGGGACCCACCTCAGGGGGTGGTCCACCTCATGCACGGCGTGGATACAAAATATACATCATGGTGGGGCCCACATGAGGGGCCGTGGCCCCTGGCCCGTCCGTGCAGCGCCTGCTGCTGACGCCAGCGGCAGCAGGTGCTGCCTCTATTATTTTTTTTTTCTTTTCCTTGAAAAACCGAATATTTGGAGTTTTTTGTACATGGGGCCCATATCATATAAATCCACTCCACCCATTGCATTTCATGGCTCAAGACAAGCCAATCAAGTCCAATATTGAGTATATTTAGGCGTGTAGCAGAATCAAAGTGAAGTTAAACGGTGAGAGTCACTGTTTTGAAAGGTATGACCCACCAGTGAGTCGGATCAACTCCATTTTTCGGCTCAACGCCTAAAATGGTCTGGGGAAGATGGTGGACGGTTTGGATTGAATACATTCATCAAGGTGGGGCCTACATGAGCACCCACTTCCAATGCCTTAAAAAAGGCTGCTATTTGTATTTGGTTTTTTAAAAAAACGTCCAGAGAGTCCCTGGACTCTCTTTTCTTTTTCTTTTATTTTCTTTTTTTTTGTTTGTTTGGGCGTGCAACGCCTTTGAGGTGGGCCCTTTATAGGTGGGCCACACATGGTGAGGTGGTGTGGTTACCATACATATGTAAAGTGGGCTCCACCTTTAGATGGTTTGGATCCAAAGCATGCTCCATTGTGGGGTCCATCCAAGTGGGCCACACAATCATAACATCACAAGAAAAGAAAAATGAAAGAGAGGGAGAGAGAGAGAAAATGGGACACACGTGTGATGGAGGGACCCCGATACTATGGGCCCTCCGTTACATGATCTATAGCATACATTAAGTGGGTCCCATTTCATATGGGCCCACCGATCAAAATCAACGGTGGAGATCCGTTCTCCACCGAAATGGATGGTCTAAATGGCCATATCATGCAAAGAAAGTAAACATCATGATGGAGTCCATGGAGAATGGCCCCATCATTGATTGATCTTGAAATCAAAGTGGACCATTGGCCACATTTAGGGTCCAAAATGAGATCCATACCATTGATCGGTAGGCCTCACTTGGCCCATTATCAAAACAAGAAATCTACACCTATAGGAGCACCCACCGTCGATCTTCTTCGGTCCGTTGGAATGCCTATCACTTTGTGCTCCTCTTTGATGGTGGAGATGGGAAATGGATGGCTAGGATGAGAGGTTTTGGGAAGGGAAAGTGGGCCACACAAATTCTCTTTTCTCACACTTGGAAGCTTGGACGTGGGGGTGCTCTTGCTTGGCTTGGGAATGTTGGAAAATGAGAGGGAGAGAGAGAATTGTAAGGAGAGATGTGAGTGATGGTGTGAGTGATGGGTGATGTGAGGTGAGTGATGGATGTGGGTAGGTGGTGTAAGAGAGAGGGTGGGAGAAAGTTGACTTGATGGTTGCTTTACTTGTGGAGAAAGGTGATGTGTACTTGACATTGATTGATTGATGTGATTGATTGATTGATTGATGGGATGGGTCGTAGAGATTCTCTTGGGATTTGCAACGCGCGGTGTTTTCTTCGAACTAAACGCTGGCCCGCATCTTCCTGTCAGGGTATCGCCTCGGTGCGTGAGTCGCGGCGTTGGAATCGCGGCGACGGTGCGGTCGCAATGATACAGGTCTCGGATTAAACCGACTCGAATCTAAAGGATGTGACTTACGATCGATCGCAACATCGATTATCAGTTGTGGATTACCGGACTTCGACGGAAAGGATCGCGGGATTCGTCGGAACAGTACAGACTAGGACACGGGTCTTACAGCTAAATGTGACGCCCCGGTCACTGTTTCATGTGGGCGGGCACACATGTGGGCGGGCCCCCAAGTGCGGCTGGCAGGCTACTGTGTGGCTGGCAGGCTACTGTGCTGGGCGAGCTACTGTTGCAGTTGACTGTAGCGTAACTTGTCCCACATCGGAAGAGTTGTCTGGAGTTGTGGTGGTTATATGTTGGGTTTCTCCCTTAACAGACATGACGCGTTTTAAAGCCGTGAGCTTCGGCAAAGCGGACAATATCATGTGCTGTGGGGATGGGCCTTACAAATGGTATCAAAGCTGAGGACGGCTCTGCCCTCGGTGGGGGATAATGTGACGCCCCGGTCACTGTTTCATGTGGGCGGGCACACGTGGGCGGGCCCCCAAGTGCGGCTGGCAGGCTACTGTGTGGCTGGCAGGCTACTGTGCTGGGCGAGCTACTGCTGCAGTTGACTGTAGCGTAACTTGTCCCACATCGGAAGAGTTGTCTGGAGTTGTGGTGGTTATATGTTGGGTTTCTCCCTTAACAAACATGACGCGTTTTAAAGTCGTGAGCTTCGGCAAAGCGGACAATATCATGTGCTGTGGGGATGGGCCTTACAATATACGTGGCTTATCCACACTGTTCAACCACCATGTAGATTGATTTTAGGGCATGAGCCCAAAGCTAAGCAAATCCAAGGTTCAACTGGACTATCACATAGTCACGCTCAAGTGGACTATTATGGAAAAGTCTGAGTCAAACCAATAAGGACCGACTTGGGCAAACCGAATCGACGAGTAGATCCTCGGAAGAACAGTGCTACATAAGAGCCGACCATGCTTCTAAATTACGATCCCAAAACTAGGGTTTCGAAAGAGAGGCAGGTTAAGCCACCCGGACGACTAGAGCTCTCATCCGAAGAACTACGGCCCTGGATCGGCCAACTGAAGTTTTTATCCGAAGAACTACGGCCCTAGATCGACCGACTGGAGCTCTATCTTCAGCCTTTAGGCCTGAGACCAAGTATAAGACGGGCTTTCTCAATAAGCTCCGACCATGGGCTCTGACCACAAGGTCTGACCATGAACTCCAACCATGGGATCCGGCCATGGGCTCGGATATCTAAAGTTTGAGGCCCGAATAAGGCTAGTCCCATCGTGAGCTCGGGGAACCGAGTTGCGGGACTAGCCCCGGTAGGAGAATGGCCGAAGATCATGTTCAGAGATACAGCCCAGTAAGGTATATGGGAGAATAATCCGGTGCACGATCTAAGGATAATGGCCGATATCTCTGCATGCGTAACATCCGCTTGATGGAGTAGATCGTGCCGAGTTTAATGACAACGATCCCTTCAATCCTCAGGTATAAATACCAAAGAAACCCATTGCAACAGGTACATAATATCTCACACCCTTACTTTACTCTATGATACTTAGACCCAGATTCCCTAGCCGGACTTTGGCATCGGAGGGTCCCCTGCTTGAGCCAGGGTCTCCTTTGTTTACTATTTTGTGCAGGATTAGGGTCTCCTCAGAGCACACAGGGCATAGCGGAGGGTGATCCAGACTTTTGCATTCACGTGGACCATCGCAAAATCACGGAATGCATATGCTCGGGCAGCTAGGGATGTTCTAGTATAGTTCGCTAACAGCCAGACTACCAGGTGAAGGGTTGTGATTTTATACGTGCCTGCCACTTCAGCTCAGCCTTCAAAGATATTCTCATGATTGGATCACTCTACTATAAACGACCAGTAACCACACTTCAAGGAAGATCTAGGACTTTGATTCTTGGAGTTGAATGTCAGCCGCTGAAGCATTCGAAACTGATCTACAAGTCGTGATGATCAAAGTCATCCATTGGGAATTTCTGACATTCGCCCATAGCATCCAAAACATGGACGGTCCTGGTCAAGGCCATCTTATCATGTGGGCCTCAATTGGGTCCACAAATCCATGGTCGGATGTGCACACGGCTTATTAGATCTCCTGTCATTCATGATTCATCAGGCAAGACGTGTAGCGTATGTGCTCGCCTCATGAGCAACCGGGTTTGACCTGTGGGCCAGAGGTTCTTGTTGATGGTCCAAACTCGCACTAATCCGTTGTGTGCAGGGATTTCTGTACTCTTGGGTAAATAAGCTTCTTTGGGTATGCCAAGCTAGCTACGGCTGGGCAGACCGGGTTAGCCTAAAAGCTATTGTTGACTTGTGCCAGACGCGGCTGTAAGTGGGTTGAATGTAGGGCAAATATGGGAGCGGATTAGGTAAGGGCCGTTAAGGCCCTGGATTCACCAAGGCAGGTGGGACCCTTGACTGTGGGGCTGACAGTGATGTATGTAACTTAAATCCACACCGTCCAACCATCCTCAAAGCTCATTTTAGGACACAATTCAAAAAATGAAGCATGCCCAAATCTTAAGTGGACCACACCACAGAAAACAGTAGTGATTGAATCCCCACCATTAAAAACTTCATGAAGTCCACCGGAATGTTTATTTGCCATCCAACCTGTTGATACGATCACAAAGACCCATATGAAGAGACCACACAAATATCATCTTGATTCAAAGCTTTTGTGGCCACGAGAAGTTTTTAATGGTCAACTACTATTGTTTCCTGTACTATGGCCCATATGAGATTTGGATGTGCTTTGTTTTTTTATCATGTCCTAAAATTAGCTTTTAATATTGATGAACGGCATGGATGTAGTCCCACAAACAGTCAGGGGTCCACGCACCTTGCTGGATCCGGGGATCCACTTAGCCGCCCCCTTCAAATATTGCAATATCCAACACCGTACTTAGACATCGAATATAGATTTGATACAGATATCATCCAAAGAAATAGTCAGACATAGATATCATCAAAAAAGTAGAATACGTAATTACAAATTTAGAAAGTATATTGAATACTTAATAAATTAATAAAAATATATTTCTACCCGGATGAATGCCTAATAAACTGTATTTTTTTTTAAAAAAAAGCTAGCATTTTTTATAAAGTAATTACCTAATATTGAGCTATTAATATTAAAGTATATAAATAAAATATTACTAGTTTTAACAAAAGATAAAAGTCGCCAAATCAACCTTATCATCCGTGTTAAAATTAATCAATACTGGGATTTATTAAATCATTTATTATTTAAGAGACGTGCTCTAGTTCTCTTGACGCGTACTTGCATTGGACACTTAGATAGCTTGATCCATTGATCTAGACCGTTCGTTAGGTCCAGTGCACAATTCATGGGCAACCAAACAAACACGACACTGATCTAACAAATATTAGTGTCCTTTAACATGGACGGTCAAGATTATTTACACAGAAATAGGTCCCATCAACAATATTAATCAATCTATTTACCGATAGTCATCATGGAGTGCTTTTGATTTTAAAGAATCACTTCACCGCTGTAAACATCCCATCCATGGCACGGAAAAAAAGACAGCCCATAGAAAATATGCTAAATTAAGGATGGATTGGATCATCCAATCACTGCTGTTCTACATCATAGCCCATGTGTTGTGGACTTAAAAGGATATAGAATCAATCGTCCAAGTGAACTGATGCAATTAGCAGCACATGATGTCTGATATCGGCTGTCTATCAGCTGAGCCAGGTCACGTTTGGTCCATGTTGACACGAGACCAAAATCAGATTATGTTAAGAGATGAGACTAAAATAAGGTAAATTCAAAACCCAAGTGTGTCACACCATAATAAATAGTGGAGATGCAAAACTGGAGTGCATAACACCACTAGAACCTTAGGCCACCAATGTTATGGTTTGGGCTGATATTTGTGCTTTACGCTCATTTTGAAAAGATTAAATGAAGAGTTTCATTGTTTGGTGTTCTCATTCTCACTGTTTCTTGTGTTTAATTCTTTTAAATTATTGATAGGATTTTTGGTTGCATGAGCTCAAAAAACTAATTTATGGAATAGATGTCACTTGGCGCTTTTTGTCCATGGACTGCTCAAAGCAAGCATTGCCCCAAAGTGTGTTTGGCTAAGCCCACATGGATTCCAGCGCCTAGACATGGATTGCGTGCTAATGATTGTGCTTTGTGGGCCCGCGTGATATATATGTATTTTATATAAGCCATCTATCTATTTTTTAGATTATTATAAAGCACGATCCCAAAAACAAGGGAGATCCAAATCTCAAGTAGACCACATCACAATAAAATAATGACAATTAAATGCCCACCATTAAAGGCTTAGGCCACACTGTAATGTTTATTTGTCATCCAACCCGTTGATTAGGTCACACACACTTGGATGAAGAGAAAACACAAATATCAGCTTAATCCATAACTCTTGTGGCCCCTAAGAAGTTTTTAATGGTGAATGTTCAGTCACTACTTTTTAGTGTGACGTGGTCCATATGAGAATTGGTGTTGTGAAAATTGAAAATAAAAAAATAAAGAATATTATTTCTTTTTAACACTATGTTGAATTACATATGAATATACTGTTCTTAAAAGTGAATTGGTTCACGTAAAGTCGCAAGGGAGCGACTACTCTACGATGCGCACGTGCGCAAACTTACAACACGAGTATTTAAATCTTCAAAACTCCAAGTAAAAATACTACACATACTTCCACATATAAACAAAAAACTTGTTTTCTATGTTAGATTAAAATAAAACTGTGCTTTTCATTTAAAATTTTTGAATTTATTTAACGGGAAAATAAATTTTTTAGATTTATATGAATTTTTTTTATATAAAAATGAATGGATAGCATGGATGGGATACATGTTACAATTCATTCTCTTATTTTTCAATAGATCGGTACATGTACATATATAGCAGAGGATCACTGATTGTATAGATCCTACAATCATGCTACGGACACTATAATCAAGCTATAGATCCTACAATCATGTTACGGACACTATATGTTGAAAAATTTATACAGATTTGTGTAATTTCTGTATAATATGGAAACCAAAAAAAAAAAATCACTTTAATCAGAAATAAGGACAGGCTGAAGCACGTCTGAAAAACGCTGTCCTTAAAGCGTTATTTGCCCCTACTCAAGTGAATTGAGTAAGCTGATAGGTTACAGGCAAATAGCTTTTAGGATACGACGAGCCTGGTGTGGGTCTGCGTTCAGCAAACACGAAGGCCCACCTATTGGAACTCAATTATACAATTTCTTGGCAGAAATATAACAAAGAAAAAATCTCAGAAGAAAAGAAATGAAGAAGAAATTTTGGTTTTAGACCACTGCTTTGGTCAAATCTTCAGCCACTGGTTCAGTTGAACAGTCCTAGACCACATCGTTGGTCTGTTCTTCTTGCAATGGTTAAACCCTTGCTGTTTTGTTGCTGGAATTACAGGAGTATTAGAGAGGATTAGTGGGCTTTCTCAATTCGTATGGTAGTGCTGGATTGGTTTGTGAGATGGTTAGGAAACCCATCCAGGCCCTCCTTTTATAGGCTATGGTGGCTAGGGGGTTATGGTCCAGAGACTTAAATTCCATTAAGCCATTTCTGGCTGTTGGAAAACTAGCCGTTTTATGGCCGTTTTCTTACTGTTGTGCATGAACCATTAATCTATTGCATGCTGACTGTTGTGAGACAACAGCTAGCCGTTTTCTGACTGTTGGGCTAGCCATGCAACAGTTACAGCTAGGCCCTGCACTAATGGCTCAGCTGTTACAGTTTCTGATACAACAGCTCTTTTCAGTCAGTCTATATATACTGAGAGATCTCTCTCTCAGTTTTCTAGTCTCTCTGCCAACCAGCCACCTGCCTAAGCCACATAGTCGCACACGTCTCGCTCCGGTTCGCTCAAGGTCGAGAAGGAGCGACCCTCTGCGACACGATGCGGACGTGCGAAATGCAAAGTGCGCCACTAGCCCCTCTACAACCACACTGCCTCACATGCCCACGCCCTCGCACTGAGCCCGAGACCGAGTCCGAGACCGAACCCGTGCCATGCCCGTGCCCGAGCCCGAGCGCGCGCACGGGTGTTCCAGTGCCCGTGCCCATACCCATGCCAGTGCCCTTGCCATGCCCGAACACGCAAGGTCCATAGTCCACGGACTACGAAGGTAAATATTATAATACTCCACATCTTTCAAATAAACCACATTTTCTTCTCTTCCCTTTCCCA
Organism: Magnolia officinalis; assembly: GCA_021015155.1. NCBI lineage: Eukaryota > Viridiplantae > Streptophyta > Magnoliopsida > Magnoliales > Magnoliaceae > Magnolia > Magnolia officinalis. Next base: position 109,898,804 of record JAJHSJ010000002.1, read on the forward strand.
TGTGGGACTATTCCCAAAACCTTGAAAAACGTGTTTTTTAAATAATTTTTCAAATACTTTATAATATATTATTAAAATATATATAAAATCATATATTTGTAACACTATAATCAAGCTATAGATCCTACAATCAAACTATTCTAATAAGGAATATGCTCACACCTCATGTACAATCACATTCTTCCTAGAATAGGAAAAAAATAATTACAGGGATCTCGCTAGAAAAGGAAAAAATAATTACAGTATTTCAACAATACATACATCAAGGTTATGCTCAAAGAGTATTGTCATTAGCCACGTTGCTACATTCCGCAATCCGCCTCCCTCTAGCCCTACGGATCACTAGGACTCGAGTTTATCCTAAAGCCTTTAGGAGGAAGTTCTTGTGCTGGATGCTAGGTGGGCCCATCATAATGTTCATAAGAAATTCACTCGATCCATCCGTTTTGAAAAATCATTTTAAGACATTAGATAAAAAATGAACAGATCTAAAACTCAAGTGTGCCGTGCCAGAGGAAAAATCAGGGAAAGAGTTTCTTGCCATTGAAACCTTTCTATGGTCCACCTTTATGTTTATATGCCATCCAAACCATTTATACAATTATTCCCATTAAGATGAAGTGAAATTATAAAAAACTTAGTATGATACCAAGCTTTTTGGGCCGCGTGAATGTTTCAAAAGATGGTCACTAAATTCCAACTTTTTCCTCATGCATGGCATGTTAAAGTTTTGAATCCACCTCCATTTTTGGTGGCGGGCCCTAAAATGATCTTGAAAAACGGATGTACAGGGTTGAGTTCTCCCAAATGGACGCGGATTGCGTCCTACCCTCGGACGGACGATAATCGTCCGGGCGGGGCTCTGTTGGGCCACTATGATATAAGTGTTTTATCCACGCCATTAATTATTTTTCGCAGATCATTTTATGGTATGAGACAAAAAATGAAGAATATAAAAAATTCCAATGTACCACATCAAAGTAAGCTGCAGTGATTATGACACCCACCCTTGAAACCTTTCTAATGGCCACCCTGATGTTTCTTTTACCATATAACCTATTCATAATGTCATGCAAACGTGGACGAAGTGAAAACAAAAATATCAGCTTGATCTGAAACCTATCCAATTCCCAAGAACTTTGTGGTCCACTTAAGCTATGAACTTGCCTCATTTTTTGGCTCATACCATAAAATGATCTGCGAAAAACGATTAACAGCATGGATAAAAAACTTACATAACGGTGGGCCCCATAGAGCTCTGCCCGGACGGATTACCGTCGGGCGGGGGTAGGAAGCAATCTCCTGCCACTAGCCATTGGCTGGTGGTCGGTGCTTTGTGGGCCCCACCATGATGTATGTGTTTCATCCATGCCATCCATATATTTTTATAGATCATTTTATGGTATGAAGGAAAAAATGTGGTATATCTCAATCTCAAGTGGAACACATTAAAGGAAAAAGTGTTGAATGAACATTGACCATTAAACAGTACAGTGGGCCTTAGGAGTATTTTAATGGTGGATATCCAATCGTTATTGTTTTCCTGTGCTGTGGTCTACCTAAGATTTATATCCCAATAATTTTTTTGTATAAATCCCTAAAATGATATGTAAAAATGGATGAACGAAGTGGATGAAACATATAAATCATGGTGGGGCCCACAGAGCAGCGACCATCGGCCCCGGGGCTGATGTCAGGGGGAGTAGCCAATCCGTCTCCCTCCCTAAAAATCACGGTGGCCCCACCTAACATTCAAGCGCAGGAACCTCCTGCGAAAGCTTAAGCATTAAACCCGCGTCCACGGAACTGCCAGTCAATTTCGTTTCCTAGTTGGCTTTTGTTTTTAGCTTTGCTCGGAGAATGTCCAACATGCTTCGTAATATCTGGATCATTCATCAGGCGCACGAGCTCAGTTCATGCGCATGCGGTTTGACTTTTGGGCCGGAGCTCAAATATGACGGGCCTAATTTATAGACGGCCCAAAATTAGAAAGATTTAACCAATAGGTCCACATTCCCATATGGCCCACCGGATGAGCTGACGCGCTTTATGTGCGATGGCAGTCTCGTTGAGCGGCTTGGATTTCGCACACAGGTGCCCTGTAATAATGTCCGCCACTGACGAGTACCGAAATGCCACTCGCGCGAGTGCGCCCTGCTTCTCTGCGTTTCTGGAGACAGACGAGTAATATCAAATATGTTCCTCGACCCGGGAATATGCACATGTAATCAGGTTCTCGATTTCTTTCCGGGACGTGGATGGATCATGACCCAAGAATATCCTCAGTAGGGCAATCGTAGCCTTTCAAATTCTGACCCGCAAGTAAATGGCCAAGAAGAAATACAACAACGGTCCACGTTGAAATGGAAAAGGGCCCAATATTTTGGTGGCTATGATCTTCGAATCTAGTATATCATGGAATTATAGATCGACCACAGTGTCCCAACAGATCAACGGTCTCGATTAATGAGATGTAGTCACTTTTATGCAAACTGAAAACTCGAGGTTACTGTGCAGATCCTTTGAGATGCGAAGGATATTCGCGCAAGGAAGACGATTAATCTTCTTACGTCCTTGCTATTGCACGTGCGAATTAACGACCCTTTAAGATCGTGTGCTCTCATGTACACAGAGAGTTGGTGTGCACGTATCTCCTACCGTCTAAGTCTAACAACGGCGTTTCAAAAGTCAAAACGGAATTTTGAAAATACAAAACTTGGGGTTACTATGGATTCCCGCCAACTGTTTTTAAACGGCGGAGACAAGATAATGTACCTACCCTCCATTCTCCGTAGGCTCATTGAAAAGGTGCTCTCCTTTCAGCATCTTTCGTGTACACACGTGGGCAGCGGGGGAAGGAGCGGGAGCAGAATCAGTTAGGCTCACCAAATTCCCGCCACGTGTGGTATCATATCATTGCCCACAAACACAGTGAAGTAAGTGCTTCACACGTCAATCTTTGAAAGTTGGTGGGCCATCACTTATCCCAGTATGATCTACGCGGATTGCCTGCCAAAGGCTTTTGCAGGAACTCCGTGCCACAGGAAGTTAGGTGGGCCCACCATGACGTTTGTGAGAAATCTATAATGTCCATTCATTTTCCAAATCAGGTTAGGATCTAAGCCTAAGTGGATCTAAAACTCGAATAAGCCGCACAATAAAATAAAGTCGATTGATGTTTATGTTTTTCATTCATAATGATTTATTTAACCTTTTGAATAAGTTAGATGACAAATAAATATTATGATGCCCTAAGAAAATTTTCAACAGTAGGAATTCAATCCCCACTGCTTCCTGTGGTGTCGTATGGATTACTTTAGCCTTCAATTTCATTTTTAAATTCATGCCTTAAAATGATCTATTGAAGTGGATGAACGGCATGGATAAAGTATACACATCACCTTGAAGGATCGTTCCTTTCTACTTAGGTTCTAGTTTACAATGTTTACGTCTAATCCACACTGTTTATAAGGCCTTTTTTTATAGGGATGAAGTGAAACCAGAAAATCATTAATCTAATTAGAAAATTTTGTGGCTCTTGGAATATTTCGATGGTGGACATTCAATCCTCATTGTTTAATACGATGCGACTCGAGTTTTGAATCTACTTTGTTTTTTTGGGTCTACATCCTAACATGGAAAAGCGGATGTACGGTGGATTTCTTGCAAACATTAGCACCACCTTTCTTGCTTTCGCATAAAGGCTTTCCCACGCCATCCATGTCCATCCCACTAATCCATTCAGGGTATAGTAACTATGATTTTTATCGGTTCGTGAGTGTGGTAGATTGGACAGTACAACCAGAACGTAGCTATGGATGGATGGTCCGGAGGGGGCTGATTTGATGTATGTGTTTTATCACCGTGAGAAGCAGTGATGATTGAACTCATGCCGTTAAAGGTTTCATGGGGCTTATACGAGTGCTTATACGAGTGCTTATTTGCCATCTAACCTAATCCTAGGGAAAACATAAATATCAGCTTGATTTAAAACTTCTATAGCTCCTAAGAAAGAAGCTTTCAATTCTTATTGGAATGACCTTTAGGGCTTGTTTGGGAGCATGAATTTGTAACCTTTCGGATTCGGAACCCCCACGATTGGAAACCCCCTGGATTTGAAATCCTCCCGGTGTGTTTGGCACCCGGTGTGTTTGGCACCCAGCGTGTGAATCAACTTTAATCAAAAGTACCTTCGTATTATAGGGGTTTGAATTTAATTACTTAATTAACTTTAATATATCTAATTAGTGAGATATGTAATTTTTGACACAATGGTTGTGATAAGCCCACTGAAATATATGCTTTACCCAAAAATGAAGAAATTGCAAGTCTCAGATGGGCCATAAACACAAGATCATGTCTGAGCGACTAACCAACGATTTTTAATCGTTGATTTACATGGACAATGTTTGGATGATCTAATTTACATGGACAATGTTTGGACGGTGTTGGTTATCATTAGTAGGCCATATTTACAATAAAATGATAGTGTATAATGACACGCATGTTACACTTGCAACTATAAGCTCACACTGTGGATTGCAAACCCCCTCAGAGAGGGATTTGAAACCATCAGTTACTTTATGCTGCCAAACAACCAAGGGATAAACCCCCTCAAATCCCCCTTCAATCCATGGTGCCAAACTACCCTTAAATAGTTTGGATGGCATATAAACAACGATATAAAGTCTAAGAAAGTTTTAATGATTGTAAACTCTCCTGATTTTCCTTCTCACATGGCCCACTTGAGTTTTGAATCCACCCATTTTTTTGTAACATGTCTTAAACTGAGCTTGAAAAATGAATAGATAAGATAGATTTATTACAAATATTACAATGGGTCTCACCTTTTAAAGGAAGTTACTACCCTGTATTGCTAGGCGCAGCCATACACTTTGTCCTTCTGTTTTTCCTGATTATTTCAAGAAGAGGAAAATCAGGCAGATATAAAACTAAAGGCAGCCATATGAGAGAAAACAACAGAGATTTAATGACCACCGTTCAAACATTTGAATGGCCACAAAAATTTCATATCAGGCAAAACTTTTTATGTTTTCACTCAATCCTTATAAACGGTTTAGATGGCATATAAACATCAAAGTGGATCCAAGAAGGTTTTAATGGTAGGCAAATCTTTTCCTAATTTTTTTTTCTCTCGCATAGCCTCCTTAAGTCTTAGATCTACCTGATTTTTTGTTTCTATGTCCTAAAATGATCATACAAAACCGATGAACGGAATAAATTTCTCACAAACATCACGGTAGGCCCACCTATCATCCTAGCAGAAACTTCGTGCGAAAGGATTTCCCAGGAAATCTGACAAAGTCACAGCCTGACCAATTCAGGGAAAATTAGAGAAAGCGCCGGTTAATACCAATACAATGACACATGTGGTACTTTTGTACAAAATCCAGACCGATCATCCTGCGGCTCACGCGGCATAGTTCGCGTGTCAGGTTGATGAACCAATCAGGACTGGCCATCTTGTGGGACCAACAACTGACCGAGAATGGGTCAAAATTGACATCTGACCGTCCCCTTCCAATCCGCGGTAGAAACCAGGGATACTCAATGGTCAAAATTCGGGAAGAGTCTGCGGCTCAGAATCCAGCTTGTGTTGCCACCCACTGGGGCCCACATGCGGAGAGTTCCGATGATCGGAACCGTCCATGTTGTTGAGTCTATGCTATGAAATTTACATAGATGAATTTAGAACCAATAAAAGGAAAATTTTAATGGAAATGCACGGTTACGATCATCTATGAATCTTGATTAAAAGAAAGAACTCATCGATATGAACCGTGCAAATTACGGGACCATCTCAGGATGTGGGCCCCAGTTGGTGGCGATACACGTTGGACAAATACTAGAAGTAAAACTAACTCGTGCGGGAAAATGAAGAAAAGTAAACGTCAACGGCCAACTGACACGCGCAAAGGGTTGTCATATGCCATGGGAACACGTGTTGGATATATACAAGATCCAGACCGCTCATTATGCAGGCCCACAACACGAAGGCGTAAAAGTAATGCCATCCAGACGATCCCAACCACTCGATTAGAAGAGGCCCAAATGATCGATTGAAATCATCCGGCTATCCTGATTTTTGGGCCATTGGCCTTTTAATTCCTACACACGCGCTATCCACGAGGGACAAAAATGAACGGTTCCGATTTTCCACATCGACCAAATCAAAATCGTTCTAAGACTTGGAAGGTAAGTAACTGGGGTGATCGACTCTCCACGAAACATCAACTCTCAAACCCAAGCGTGTGGAAAACAAGGTAACGTTTTAAAAATTCAAAAGTCAGTTCAAATGAAAGTAGGTTAGAAGTCGTCTAGAAATACCAGTTTTCACCAACCATTCGTATAAATTCTCTACAACTCGATCAAAGAGGGTATCATTGTAGGCAACACAGACATGTCCATTGATGAGGAAGCCCTGGCCCCGATAGGTGGGCCCATCAATGGCGGTGAACGGTCGAAGAAGCCCGATTGCTTCGATCGTTGTTTCTCCGGCCTTCAGATCTCTATACCAATCGAAGCGGGAGGGCTGAAGGATCTGGACCCAGATAAATTGAAGAATGAAATCAAGAGGTGGGCGAAGGCTGTCGTGGCATACGCTCGTCAGGTGAGTGGTCATTTTGGCGCACGTGAATCGTCGGATCCTTGAAGTGTTGGAGAAGTGGATCAACGGTTGTGAATCAAGAAATGTGATAATTGAAGATTTCAAAAAAAGAAAAGAAAAGAGAAGCTGATTGAGGTTTCCTTAAGATCTCGACTTGGGGTGTCTCCAAATGCGTCATTGGTGCAGAGATCAGGGGTTTACGAGAAGAAATGTATAAAAAAGGGAAGGATGTGCTGAACAAAATCCACACATTAGAGTAGTTAATCATACAAACATTCTGCTCATGAGCTCGCACAAGTGAAGCATGGTGCACGTGGAACGGTTCTGCAGAGACTGAGATGCTGAAAATGTAACAACGATGGACCATGCATGGATGGCCGAGATGGGTCTCTGGTTATGATCCAGCAAAACAGGTTCTTCATCTCTTATTATGTTTCCATGGATTTAGTTGTATATAAGCATGATTGTATTCTTATCTTCCATCAATGAAATTTCTATCTTTTTTGTCATTCTTCTCTCTTCTATCAATGTTATCATAATTGAAACACATGACATTTTATCAAAATAAGGGAACTGCTTGTGTACTACCCCCGCCTGTCTGGAGCTCGGGACAGGCGGAGGCTCCGAGGGCCACTGAGGGGCCACCGTGATGTTTAAATTCTATCCACACCGTCCATCCATTTTCTTATATCATTTTAAATTGCTAAACAAAAAATAAAGAAGATCAAACCGTCAAATGGACCACACCACAGGAAGCAGCGGTGCTAAGGATGGCCACCATTGAAACCTTCTTAGGGTCCTTCGTGTTTTTTATTTGCCATCCAACCTGTTGATATTGTCATATGCACCTATGTGCATTGAAAAAACAAATATGATATTGATCCAAAACTTCTGTGGTCCCCGAGAAAATTTCAACGGTAATAATTTAATCCCAACCGTGTGTTCCATTTGAGCCTTTGTTCTTCTCTATTTTTCGGTTCACAGTTTAAAATGATATGAAAAAATGGATGGACAGTGTGGATAGGATTCAAACGTCACGGTGGACCCTCAGTGGCCCTCGGAGCCTCCGCCTGTCCGGAGCTCCGAACAGAGGTGGTGGGAGTGGATTAGGTGCAGCTCCCCGGCTTCACACAAGATGATGCGGCCATTGCCGTGGGGCCTACCTTGATGTATGTATTATACATCCACACCGTCCATCCGTTTTCTCAGATCATTTTAGAGCATGAGCCCAAAAATAAAGTAGATGCAACACTCAAATGGACCATACCAAATGAAACAGTGGTGATTGAATGCCTTACCATTAACAACATCCTAGGACCCACCGTAATGTTTTGATCATGTTTATTAGCCATCCAATCAGTTGATGAGGTCACATAAACAAGGGTGAAGGAAAATAAATAAATATCAGCTTGATCCAAAACTTTTGTGGCCCATTAATTGACAATCACCACTGTTTCCTATGGTATGGTCCACCTGAAAACTAAATCTGCTTCATTTTTGGGGTCATACCCTAAAATAATCTGAAAAAATGGATGGACGGTGTGGATATAGAATACATATATGAAGGTGGGCCCCACCATCTTGGGTAAGGATGGGGCGCATCTAATCCGTTCCTGGTGAGTTACCTGAGGAAACGTCTTACTGTTAATAAAATCCACCCTGTACATCTGGTACAACACTCCTTTTTGGCCTTGATTTCAAAAATCTGGCTGATTCGACACTCAGGTGGGCCACTCAGTAAAATTATACCCCAAACCTCTACATTCATGTGGTATGGACCAACAGAGTTTAGACGTGATATTTTTTTTATTGGGCTTGCATTCTCCCTTCTGACTTCCTTTTTTCTTTCTTTTTTCCTACTACGAAAGTTTCTGTTGTTGCCTTAAAATAAAAAGATAAATGAAAGTTTCCATTGCCTTTCGAAAAAAGAACTGTGATTTTTTCACTTGAGATTATGAGATGGCGTGATCATTTCAATCTTTTGGAGGCATGATGAATCCAAAGCGGGTCGCCAAATGGACGAATCAGATCAACATATCAAAGAATGCATCATGTCATTGCCCTATTGCTTTATTTTCTCCCTGCAGATGAAAATCATCTGGGAAGTCTGGCCGATGGTTCACATTCAACGTGAAAAGTTAGCCCCTGTTGGGCAGCTGCTTAAAATTAGTTCATCTCAAATTAACAAGGTGTTTGTTTTTTAATTACATATGTAATTTGAACGGTGTATGTTTAAGAGGGAAATATACACGTAATTAGACCTCGAAAAGACTATCCAGGTGCATGAAATCCAACACGGATGGGGTACCGTTAAAATCTGTGGGTCTCAAAATGATGTGTGTGTGTGATCCACACTGTCTATCCATTTTACCATCTAATTTCCACAGGAAACAAGGTGGTTAATGATGCCGACAGTTGAAAATTTAAACCTTTTTAAGGCCCACATGTTGTGTATCTATCATCCAACCAGTTCGTAAGATCACACTAACATGTATAAAGGTATATACAAATATCAGCTTGATCCATTCAACCAGTTCATAAGATCACACTAACATGTATAAAGGTATATACAAATATCAACTTGATCCAAAATGCCTGTGACTCCCAAGAAGTTTTCAACATTGGGTGTTCAATTCCCACCATTTCCTATGCTGTGGTCCACTCGAGATTCGAATCTCCCTCAAATTTTGGCTCATGCCCTAAAATGGGCTAGCTGAACAGATGGACGACATGGATAAGATACATACATCATGGTAGGCCCTACAACTTTCACATATGGAAATTGTACTAATGTAATTAAGGAAGTGGGAAGCTTTGCAAAGCTCCCTGTCAATGTCAACCTTGGGGCTGCTGCTGTAAATACATTGGTAACTCATTTACCCTGAATTACACTGGAAAATGAAAAAAAAAAAAAAAAAAAACCCCTTAGAGATCATAGTTTACATAAATTGTCACTTATCTAACAATCCCTTCCAAAACTAATTTGATCTATTATCTGTTTGAATACCAAGAATCTAGGCTATGGACATGGATAATTGAAATAAATAACTTCAAAAAAAAGAAGTATCTTTTTGGGTAGCAAGCTAAAATTCCAGCCTCATTACACAATGGGTATATTGTATCTTGCAAGAACTACCACTGAATATGGATTACTTAATGGAATTCATAGTTTTCTTTGTAATCCAAATAGCAAGAACTGTCAAATCAAGGAAAAATATATTGTTCATTTTTAAGTGGCAACCAAACAGGGCGTTAACTGACCTATTTCTCAACAAAACACAAAATAAGAACATGATCATCTATCTTCATATCTCAATCATTTATTCAATCTACAGAAGCAAACCATTCAACAAAGCATACCTACCAAAATCCCCAAACCATCCAAACAACAACATTTCACTTCCCCATCTGAGCACCTGAATCTTCGCCGGCACTGGTTGTTTAGGATAGGAAGCAGTAACTACTCTTGCCAAATTCATCTAACAAGACAGACCCACCTCACTGAATTTCCAAAATCAGCTAGGAAACCTCAAGATCCTTTTATGTGACCCTGAAACATTTCCGATGTACTCCTTTTTCGCTATGGTTAATGTAGATATTGCTTGAGACTTCAGAGAATGCGAGATAGGCCTGGAAATCAGAATAATAGAAATAGGAAGCTTGCATGTTCAATCCTTCTTCTTTTCTAGACTGTAAAGATTTCTCAATTGCTTAGAGCACATTTCATGTGCCTGCGCTGCATTCTTCACGCGCTTTGCTTTCACCCATGCGGGTTCCTATCAGTGGGAAAGTGAGAGAGTTCAGTTTCTACTAGGGTTCGAAGGCCACTTGGTGGAACAGGAAATTATGAATCCAACTCTCGCTGCATACGACAAATGTAGAGCAGGTTTATGAGATCCACACCGTTCATCAGGTGGGCCTCGCTGTGCACATCCCATGTCACGGAAATGAGGTTGGTCCAGTTGTTGGGTTGGACATGTGAGAAAATATGGATGGTTGGAAAAGGATTTACCAACTGTCCACATTTGATGCACACATGGGCTACATGATGACCAGACCAACCTGGTTTCCAAGCTGCCAGGGCCCAGCTGATAAGCAGCTCAAATGGGGGCATACAACACACTGGTAGATGCAATAAGAACTGGATTCAGAATCACTGTTTCACAACACCAGTTCATCATCCAGAAAAGAGGGAGCATTCAAGAAGAGTATTTGTATGAGCATGAAAGAAGATAGAATCACCTCAGGTACAAAGTGAGAGAATCCGAATTTGATTAGCAGGAGAACATGTTCCATGATAAGAATCGCTGCGAGTCCAGGCTCTACTTTCCACTTCCCTTCTTCGTCATATAAGCAAACCAAAAGTGCGCAGTTGGTGCAGATTGACATTACTAACAGAAACTGGAAATTCCCAAATCTCAGTTGACAGGTACTAACACCAGAAGAACTTACAAAGATGAATGCAAAAACAGGTTGCAAACTCGTGAAACTATTAAAAAAAAATCTGCCGAAATCCTGCCCGGTGTCTGAAACCCACCTCAGATTTGATAAGAACCCGACTCGGATTTGATTTGGACCTAAACCCAAGTTGTTTAAGAACCTCAGTTCTCAGTTAACTTTTTTTCCAGTTAAAAAACTAGTTAATCTCTGATCTTTTGAGTCCTCAAAAAGTACTAGGACTGCTTTTCGATTATTGAATTGAATCTGACATGTTCTCAATTAAATTTCCAGCCCTAAACTGTACTTAGTCATGTTTTTTTTAGGCTACAAGGGAAACCAATGTTACCTAAATCACAACCCCCACTTCTGCTCTTCCGAATTGTGTGACCCGGATTATGGGTCATTTGCAATCCAGGTAACTATTTTCAGTGATCCGAAATTATACTTCTATGTTGTAATGTAAATTTATATTAGAGCATAGAAATTTATAGTTTGATTTATGCAACTGCATGCATATAATAATATATGATAATATAATCTAATGTTATGCACGCGGGGTCTCATGATAACATACATAAATTAAAATATCATTTATAAAACTGTATTGCATATACTTAGCATTATCCTATCCCAATCATACCATGCAGCGAAGCAGCCTTCTGCATACACATTCCTGCACAATGTACCGGAGCGACAAGCGATAATCCTGTTTACTTGACCCAAATACAGACTGAGTTGATCCTTTAAACACAGATTTTTTCAGGTTCTCTCTGTGAGTTTTTCTAGTACTGAGCTGAGATTTTAACCACCTTGTAGAAAACTACAAAACAATACTTTGAACACCAATGACATCTATGAATAGGTAGTCCCCAATCCCATTTACCTTCTCTATTTTTCCCACTATTCAATGCATTCTAGTCATGCTTGAAGACTTCAAAAAAAAAAAGAACCTTTCTTTGGGGGAAAAAAAAAGGAATTTTTTTCCTTCTACAATACAAGTGCCTTAAGCTATTGGTCTAATTCTCATATTCCTTATATGTTTACTAGGAGAGCATGGGGAATGTACTGCTGAAAATCAATTCCCAGCAACTAATAATATAAAGAGGAAATATACAATGTTTGATCAAGGATTTCCTCAGCCAAATAAACTGTACAAGCGGGGCCTAGATTTTGGTGATACACATTGTTCATATAGTGGGTCCCATCACGGTGGCAGTCTGGCAGACAACCCTAAGCTCTTGCATTGGATCATCCTATCTGATTGGGACCCTGATACATGTGTGAATGATTGGTTGTAGTTTATCCATTTTCACCAGATGATTAGGACCATCTGATGGGGAAGATAACGGGTCAAGCCCATCCATTATTATTCCACCAGAACAATGAATTAGAATACATAAAGGTGGGTCCCACCTCTAACATTTCTAATTGAATAGAAATAAATTCCGTTTCTTTAGAGTGGCATCTTGTAATACTTCAATAACACATTTTAGCACTTTCTAAATAAATGCACACAAACCTGAAATATGTTCAGCCAGGCTCCAATTGTTGCAGCAGCACGAGGAATAGGCCTCCGTAACATAACAAGCAGCTTTAGTGCATCTGTTCTAATCTCCGTAATGTTATTCTGCACACAGGATACAGATTACTATTTTGACCAGAACTCCACCTACAGGTCTATAAAAAATCCAACTAGAGTGGGAAACATGACATTGTTCCGACATTACCAAAACAGCAAAAGCAAAAGCAAGAGGAAATGCACATGCAAACATCATGATCATTCCAAATTGCAAGGCCAACTCCAGAAAATCTGCAATAAATTTTCATATTTTCAATTCACAGAAAATGAAAAATATAAATTTGATTTTTCCATGGAAATCGGTGGTTACTGAGACTGTTACCATCAAATAAACCATCTTCTAATTCCTCCCCAGTGCTTGCACTATAAGATGGTTTCATATACTCCTTCTCTACCCTATAAGCCAGCTGGACTGCCTTTCCTTCTGACGACCCTTTCTCGTGCTTTCTCTTGCTTTTTAACACAAGAGACATGCATTAGATCTCATACACTGGTAAGAGGGAGATAAATTAATAACAAAATGTGCAGATGTAAAATATTGAGCATTTGTAAAATAAGGAGCAACGGCAAGATGGAGGGTCTAGAAGCTCACCGAACAGCTCTGTATTTTTTGTAGCTGTATTTCAGGTAGGGATGGAATTCTCGAGTAGATTTTCCAATACCTGAAAATATTACTCTATTCATAAGTTTGATAAGAAGCAAGAAACAACAAGGATCTGCTAACCCCACATGCAGCCACATGTCCCAACCAAGGTTTCATATCTATAGGACACCTGAACCTTGCATTGGGTGGGTCCACCGTGTAGATGACCTGACCCAAAATCAGGGATCCACTTGTCAGTTGGGCCATGTGTATGAACACAATGGATGGTTCAAAGAAAATGTCAATGGTCCCCATATTATGTTCACGTTTTGCCTGCCTAATGAGCAGACTGGGTTGATTCTTGGGCCATGTCATTTACAAAAGGGGTCTCACCTGATCCACAGCTTAGACGTCCCACATGTTTTTAGTTGAAACATGTAACTGTGCCTATAAGTGCATCTGGACTTGGCAGAATTCATAAATAATATATCACAGTAAAACAGTTACTTCACCTGAGATACAATCAGACGCTGAATCAAAACTTGACGAAGGGTCATAAAGTTACGGTACACAAGGGCATGATAAAACAAGCCAATGTATGACTGCATAAAATAAAGACCAAAAACCTGCAAAAAGGAGTCTTGTAATTCCAATGAGAAAATAGCCAAATAACAATCTTCCATCCCAAAGTTGTGTGCTGACCTTGTAGACCAAGCTATCGGCACTAGATTCTGTGCTTCCATTACGTTCGTATTTGATGAGCTTGACTGAAATCTTGCCACAAATCTTAGTATAGTATTGAATGACCAAAAGATACACAGCTGTCAGTCCGAACCTGAAACATCAATACATAGTTAAAATCACATACAGACATTTCTCTGCTAAAGTAAACACGTACAGCATAGATCACCACTTCGTCACTTTGCCAATGACATGTTTTAATTGTCAGGGAAAGATTGGAGTCTGAACCTACAACCCATAGCGGCAATTGCTATAGTACTAGTTCCCATTAACACTCACATCAAAATTAAAATGATGTCGAAATAGAGATTAACACTATGACATAAGTGAAGTAGCAAACTTAAAAGGGTCCAATTTGGAAAGAGTGCTAATGTGCATTTAAGGCTATTTAAACTCCACCCGCATTACATTTTTAAATAGGCTTGTTTGTCAACCCTGATAATGCCATCTGCTTCTTGCTCAGTGGAGAAAGTGAATCAAACTGGCTTGTAATGGCAAGTGAGCTCAATGCAACCGACAGCCGAATTGATCGCACCAACCATTTTGGCCAGCGACCATTCACTCAATGCAAATATTGTAGCTTCCAAATAAACCCTAAATATCACAGATCATCATCTCTGGATATGTTATGATTGTATGGATGTGTAAGACCGAATGGGATAATCAACTTGATAACTACATGAATCACATTCTCCACTGGGGGTAGTCACCAGTTTACTGTTTTCATCATAGGTTAAGCAATTATCAACAAAACCAATATGTTGATTTCACAAAAATGAGTCGCTTGGACAACATTTATATTTCATGTTGGCCTAGCTACATACACAAAAAAGGGCAAGGGTATTGCAATTCAAGAACTAAATTCAATGTTAAGTAGTTAATCATGAAGTTTGCAATAGAGACAGTTTCAGACTCCATTAGAAATCTAGCACTCTTTTGAAGGACAAAAGCTGAATGAATATAAGTTGAAACGTACGACAATGCAATCATATTCCAACCACATTAGAAATGTAGCTGTTTCTTGAAGTATGACTGTGAGATGGTCTCACCCTTCAATAAAAAAAGGTTGGACGGTAGGAGATTTTCTAGTATATGTTAAATCGACCAGCATCATTCCAAAGTTGCAAATTCCATGTCAGGTCCCCTTTTTTGTTGTTTGACTTGGTATTTAAGAGGATGAAAGTTGAGATCAGAGATGTCAGCATGCTCTATAAATATTATAATGAATTCACCCTTACAGTGGCTAGCTCCATATTGGGTGATAATTGAAACTTTTAGCATGTTGTATTTCGTTATAATCTCTTGCCAGAAGGACCCCTCAGCGATGCGGAGGATTTAAAAAAAAAAAAAAGAAAGTTTCCAAGCCCTACACACAGTGCTCCAGCATCAAGTGGCTGCTTTAAGCAGGCCCCTCTTTGAAGATCCCTCGTGCAAGAATTAAGTGGTTTCGATTCACTTGATAGACTGTTCACCATATCAAACAATAGGCAACCATTGCTATGTGAACAGAAAATCCTTACCAATCTCTTTCCAACCATTAATCTGATGGCCACAAATTGGAGAGGGGTGAATAGATAGTGAGAGATGAAGGAAATGATCACATACATTCTAACAAATGTGAGTTCATGCATGTTTGAGATTGTGGGGCCCACCATGAAGTTTGTGTGGATCCAAACTGTCCATCAAGTGAGCTGCCTCATTTTCACCTAGCATCCCCAAAAATGGGTTGATCCAAAACCCAGTCGGGTCATGCCACAGGGAAAAATGTAAAGGTACTAAATTTAACCCTAATCAGAAAAAAGTGATGATCACAGGTGAGAGCACTACAGTGCCCCAAATTCCACCAATAGAAAAGCATTCAAATAATTCGCATTCTCCTAGCAGTTACCTATAACAAAATTTTGAGGAATTTTAAGATACTGAAAATTGTTATCCTATTAGAGCTGAATGTGGTAGATTGTACCTCATAGTATCGGAATCTGCAACTTCATATGAATGTGCATAAGCCAACTCGAATGGCAACTGGAGACAAATGATACCCAAGACTACAATGGTATCATTTCTGAATCTTAGAAGCTGTCCAAACCACTCCTCTCTTTGAAATGCTTTGTCTCTTTCCTTCGGCTTATCGATCACTGGTTTCTTTTCAAGTTCTACACTGGATTGGATGAAAGAATTAGTTCCAGCATCTGTGACTTTATACCCTGTTTCCAGTCCCACCGCATAACTTACATGCCATCTGTGCAAACAAAGAAAAATATTAGCCTTTTACTACTCGAAAGTTAGCACACTTATTCTTCAGAATGCCGAATAAAAACCAACTTGAAGAAGAGGCCCAAAATGCAGAAACAGTTTAAAAATCCAATGCACCTTGTTAAGAGAGCAGAATTCTTGCGCTTCCAGAATTGTAGAAACAGCACAGCCCATGATATAGTGAATGCGAAGAAAATAGGGAGCCCTAATAACTGCGATGATCTGGAAGAATATATTTATCAAGCGTGAACTTCATAATCAATATGTTATAACACACCACTGAACAAAAAATCAACATCCTACCCAAAATTAATCAACTGCAAAATTAGCCCGAATCCAGCTGGTAAAAACAACCACCGCGTGTACATTCCAAGAAATGAGAAATATGTAGCTATCTGCAAAGGTAGAATAAAATCACGAGAATTGTATTGAATTTTGACAAAGTGCTGATAATTTAAAGGCTATAACTCGAGTGCTCTAACAGGATTGAAGAAGAAGAAAAGAAGGATGACAACAAAGAAAAATTCACACTTCACTTACTGAGGGCATCAAGTTTGAGATCCAACTAATGCATTTAAAATTGGGGTTTTTGCATAGTCTCACTTCAATAGTAGAGTATTTGCAAATACCAACATAAAAATTGACTTTGCAAACAACTACATGGTTAATTTGCCATTATTGCAAATACTCACATTATGTTGGCAAATACCTGCTCTGTTTAGGATGATCTATGATGTTTGTTGTCGGTTCTAGGCAATCTTTTGGTTAGATCGATCCATATCTGACTCATGTGGGTTCTTAGGTCTTTAAGAATTGCTAAATTTGCAATTTAACTATTAATTTAATGATCCAGTGATGGATTGGAAAATCGGTCATTAAGGACTCGATCTAGAGACGTAGGTTAATCTTAAGGGCTAGATTCGGCTAAAACGTGGGTTTCGTGATGGTGTGATGGTTTATCTTTAAAATCAAGGGTTGGATAGCTCGATCTCTAGACGAAGATCAATCCTACGGTTAGATTTTGACTAGAGTGTATGTGAATGGTTTAATAAGCTACGATGTCATGGTAATACCCGAGTACGCGAAAGTATGGGGTGTTATACTGCAGCAGCATTGAGGTAGGAGCATGTGCCCGATCATTTGGAATTTTGTTATATGATGTATTTCCCTTTCAACAAAAAATTAACTTTGCAAACAACTACATGGTTAATTTGCTGTTTTCCCAAATACCTGCATTATGTTGTTTTTTCACAACTTCTATTAACAACAGTTAAATAATGACAAAAATAGTAAAATATCCATATTTATAAAACAATTAAAATGCCCATGCTGAACAACTACAAATAATAACAAACCACCTCATCAAATAATCTGGGTTTTTTTTTTTTATTTTTACATCTACCATTGATTGAGAGGCCAACAGATGGACAGTGTGGATCACATGGATGGGCCTTGCAAATAATTCTCGAAGTCAAGAGGGAGAGAAAAGAAAATAACTTTTAAAACCTCCTCCCACTCTTATTCTTCTTTTTTTCCTTTTGTCTTCTTCTTCCTCCTCTTTTCATCTAAGCTGATGACACAACTGTTGGACGCAGGCCAGTGGGGCCCACTGGTGAGCAATCACTAGTGGGTGGGTCCCATATGTTAAGGCTTCTTCCGGCTTCTTCCTTTCTGTTGAGATTTCAAATTCAAAATTGAATTTGATTTTGGATAGGAGATAGGGAGAAGACCGGATAATCTGGTCTCATCCCATCTCCTTTCTTTCCTATAAAAAGGGATGAACTTTTCTCTTGTAAAAAGCATCAATCATAAGAGATACCGAGAGTATACAGAAAAATATAGTATGCATATTAATCTGTCCATTTTGGCTTGTCCTTGGGATGATTTAATCCATAGATCGTGATTCGGGGCCATCTACACCGTAGGATCAGAGGTGTGAATAGATCCATCTGCTCCAGTAGTAGATAGGCGGGCCGTTGGAGCGTTAATCTTCTGCTTTGTGAGGGTTCCATATCGTGTAGACCGTCAGATCTTGAGGGCTCACACTTCCACACTTCCCAACAGTGGTATCAAAGCAAAAGATTACTCGTGCTATGGATATGTGTATCTCATCTCATACAAATCTGAGGCTTTTGATTGTTTTCTTAAATATAATGCTGAGGTGGAAAATCAGCTTGAGAAAAAGATTAAAATCCTTCGATCTGATAGACGTGGCGAGTATACATTTGAAACGAATTAAATCATATTGTGAAAACGTTGGCATTGTACGACAGTACACAATGGCTTACACTCCACAACAAAATGGTGTTGCAGAGAGAAGGAATAGACACTATTGGACATGGTTAGATCGATGATGGTACAAGCCAATCTCTTACCACATTTAGGGAGACGCACTGTTAACAACCGTCTACGTCCTTAATAGAGTCTCATCCAAATCCATTCCTAAGACCCCATATGAGATGTAGTTTGAGAGGATTCCTTCTTAGCCAACCTACGCCCTTGGGGATCTTTAGGATATGTTTTGCTGCCTACTCCGCATAAAGGTAAACTTGATAGTAAAACCATTGAATGTGTGTTCATAACGTACCCTATGCATTCAAAGGGATACGTTCTAGTTTATGAGGACCATGGACGATGGCTTGAGATAGAATCCCGGGACGTGACCTTCGTTGAAAATAAATACCCCAGCCGAATGCAGCAAAAGGTTTAATAAAACTTTTTGAAATACCTGATGTATTTCAGAAGAGTGAGAGTTCTGCTTTTCACGATGATGATGCTCCTATAGTTCGTCAGGACAGTGAGAGGACATCTCAGCAGGCTCCTGAGTTACGTCAAAGCGAAAGAGGATTGATTCCCCGAAGATACTTCGATATTGAGGGGCAAACATTCTTTGCGTTGCGGTTGATGATGATGAACCTGATTCGTATCAGGATGCATTATTATCTTTAACTCGGCTGATTGGGTGAATGCTATGGATGAAGAGATTGCTTTCCATGGAAAAGAATAAAGTCTGAGAACTTGTTGATCTGTCTTCCAATCGCAAAGCGATAGGTAATAAATGGGTACTAAAGATCAAAAGAAAGGCAGATGGTACAGTGGACAAGTATAAAGCACAATTAGTTGCTAAAGGTTTTACACAAAAAGAAGACATTGATTACGAGGAGACCTTTTCACCTGTTGCAAAGTTCTCTCAATCCACATGATCTTGTCCATTGTCGCAAGTTTAAACTTTTATATCAGATGGATGTAAAGACTGCATTTTTAAATGGTGACTTGGATGAAGAAATATACATACAACAACCCATGGGTTATGCGGACAAAAAGCATCCAAAGAAAGTCTACAAGTTATTGAAATCTATCTATGGGCTAAAGCAATCTTCAAGACAATGGTACATGAGATTCCACTTAGCCATCACCACTTTTGGATTCACAATGAGTGAAGAAGATCATTGTGTATACATGAAACGGTCTGGAAGATCTTTTCTGATACTATATCTATATATAGACGATATCTGCTAGCTGGTAATGACATGCAATTGTTGATATTGACTAAAGATTGACTATTCTCGAACTTTGAGATGAAAGACCTCGATGAAGCCAACTTTATTCTTGGGGTAAAAATCATCAGGGATCGCCTCAAGAAATTTTTAGCCTTGTCTCAAGCCACCTATATACAAAAGATTTAGAGCATTTCATGATGGAAAATTCAAAAGCTGTTGAAACCCCTATGGATAAAGCTACTAAGTTAGACAGAAAATCGTGTCCCCAGACTAAAGCCGAGAAATTGGCTATGTCCTCAGTACCCTATGCAAGCGCAGTAGGGAGCTTAATGTATGTTATGCTTTGCACTAGACTGGATATTAGCTATGTAGTTGGCATAGTCAGCCGCTATTAGAGTAACCCGGGACAGTCTCATTGGCAAGCCGTCAAATGTATATTCCGCTATCTAAGAGAAACGAAAGACCTAATGTTATGTTATGAAGGCACTAGCCTCGAGCTCAAAGGATATTCTGATGCTGTTGGGTAATGATGCCGACGAGGGAATGTCTACTTCAGGATATGTATTCTTACTCGGAGGAAGAACTATCTCATGGTCGAGTAAGAAACAGACTTCCACAACTCTTTCATCTATGAAGGCCGAGTACATTACATGTTGTGCTACAGTTAAGGAGTGTGTATGGGTTTGCAGATTTCTATTGGGTCTGGGTGTTGTACCAAGTGTTCGTCAGCCTATATCGTTGAAGATAGACAATACTTTTGCCATTGACTTGGCAAAGGACCCTAAACACCACTAGAAATCTAAGCACATTGAGATCAAGTATCATTACGTCCGTGATCAAGTGAGAGATAAGAAGGTCGCCCTCAACTACATTCCTACTAAGGAGATGATGGCTGATCCCAAGACGAAACCTATAGTTAGATATCTATTTTAGGTTCACGTAAGGCAGATGGGATTGAGGAAAGCTTGAGTGATGTACTTGTTTTGTAGTACCTTTGATCTTTCATTAATGATCTTTCATTAACACATTCCATTTATTCAGTATTGAACACTAATATAAACTAGGTAAGTAGATCATCAGCATTTACCTTGAGATCATGTAGGATTTCTATCTTTGTCGGCAGGCCGGTCACCCACTCACACGGGTTGATCAACCTTGAATGTACAAGAGAGGTACGTTTGGGGCCATGTTCATACACTGAGGTATGAACTTCTCTTTACTGTGAATAATAAAGGATGATGATATGAGTGAGTCGTAGCCGCCTACAATATTTTAAGATTGAAGATGAGACTGATAAAGTCGAATAACATAATCGCACCATTCATTTTTCATGCGATCAATGTTATGGCCTGAATTTATAGCCAAGTTATGAGGTTATAGGATGAGTCGTACCTCATGTATAATGACCTACGTATTGTAGACCGACATTCACCTAGTATTGTCTACTTTACGACGTGGATTGTACCCACGTGCTAAGACCTTTTACCTACAGATTGCTTTGATTCGATCCAATCATTGCAACGTGCGAGTAGCCAGTCCCGTAGGTGACTCTTTGTGTCCTTAGCCACCCTCCTCTTGTGTATATGAGGATAAGATTAAGTATCGCTACTTTAGTGTACTATGACGAAAGGTCCTTGATTGGCCAGACTCAGTTATGCTAGGAAAGCGACTTGATTAATTTCAAATTACACATCTGCGTGGGGAAGATCCCGTGACAGCTACACCAAGTTTCTAGAACTATAAATACGCACTTGAAGACTTATCCGCCGCAGTATTGAGTTATTTTTTAATAGACTTTTGCAAACAATATTTTTTCTTAAAAGCATATATATAAGTATTGCTTTAAATCGATTTTAGTCGAAGTTTGTGAAAAATCAAGTTTTCAGAATAACTCGATAAGTTGGATAAGTGCGTATGTTAGCCGAGTACTCCAGATCGGGAGTTAACTCCATCCGGTGTGGTCATGCGGACTAGGATGGGCATTGCAAAGCTTGGGTTATTGAGTACTAGTTAGGTGGTCACTTAGTACTTAAGCACCTGTGAGAAGATTACGGTGATCCAATTGGCCCCACGCCTCTGATTCTTTTGATCGCGATGTTTGATCTTTGATTGTTATTAGGCGAGTTAGATGGTCAAATTTTTGTGCCTATCCCACAATGTGATTGAGCGGGAGATGTTGGACGTAGGCCAGTGGGGCCCACTGGTGAGCAATTACTAGTGGGTGGGTCCCATATGTTAAGGCTTCTTCCGCTTCTTCCTTTTTGTTGAGATTTCAAATTCAAAATTGAATTTGATTTTAGATAGAGATAAGGAGAAGACCGGATAATCTGGTCTCATCCCATCTCCTTCCTTTCCTAGAAAAAGGGATGAGCTTTTCTCTTGTAAAAAGCATCAATCATAAGAAATACCGAGAGTATACAGAAAAATATAGTGTGCACATTAATCTGTCCATTTTGGCTTGTCCTTGGGACGATCTAATCCATAGATCGTGATCCGGGGCCATCTACATTGTAGGATCAGAGGTGTGAATAGATCTATCTGCTCCAATAGTAGATAGGTGGGCCGTTGGAGCGTCAATCTTTTGCTTTGTAAGGGTTCCATATTGTGCAGACCGTCAGATCTTGAGGGCTCACACTTCCACGCTTCCTAATAACAACATTGTCGTGTACTCTCAATTTGGATGAATACTCATTCAGCAAGGGGTTTGAGTTCATGCACACCACTGGATATAGAGAAATGTCAACTCCCCGTACCTTAACATCATAATCACCTCTCCTTGCAATGTATTTTTGTGGGGTTGAAGGAGACTACTTTGAAAAGATAGATGGCTAGGATGGGAGTATTTTGTCATTTTGACGAAAAAAGCCCCAAAAGTTATCGGTTGTTGGAAAAACTAATGGAAAGAAGGGTATTTGCAATAACGATAAATTAAGATTGTGATCATTTAAAATGTCAACATTTTGAGGTGGGTATTATTAGAGATGTAGGTATTTGCAAAAACCTGTCTAAATTTTTGTTAAGAAAGCAAACAATGGCCACTCATACGTTTCTGGGTGAGTTCAACATGGATTGTTCTTGACATATCTCAAACAATGAGGTTTTGGGACAAAATATTACATCAGCATAAAGGTTAAGCACAGGTACAAAAGTCATTTTGGAGAATATGACACTGATGGGTATCTTCCTTGTAGTCATAGAGAGCTCAAAAAAAGGCAACACATGAATGAAAAGTAAGGTAGTGAAACCACAGTTCTGAAATTTGTCGGGTTGGCTCAAAACTTGGGTGACTTTAAAATCGATAAGTCATCATCTTGCAGACTCTGGAACCCAACTCCAAAAGGCATAGGCATTTTCCTTTTCACAGTGTTTACGAACATTTTTTACTCTTGTTTTGCTAGATTGATGTGTTAATTAATGAACTAAGAAATTTTTTATTTATACCCACTTGAAAATTTCATGCTGAGCTGAGTGAATTTAGTTGGCCCAACCTGGCTTGAGATTGAGCTAACTCGGACTTCAGGTTTTAAAATCATGATTCGGGTCATTTGGATGCTGTTAATGAGGTAAGGTGTAAACGATTTAGAACCATGATTGGGGTCATTTGGATGCCTGTTAATGAGGTAAGGTGTAAATGATTTATAGGGAAATCATTTACACTGTGTTTGGATGACCTTTTTTGCCTGTAAATGATTTACATCATTTACCCCCATCTCATTTACAGACAAAAAGGTGGGATTTCATTTACAGGCTTTCCATTTACAGCCTAATGGCTATATTTTCAAAGAATGGCTCTCCATTTACAGGACCTAAACAATTTACAAGTTATCCAAACATAGACAGTCATTTACCTGTAAACCATTTACAGTTTACAGCCAAACAGGACAAGCTGTAAATGGTTTACACCTGTAAATCATTTACCACTTAAACCATTTACAGGCATCCAAACATCCCTTTAAAATAATCCACCTCATGATTGAGAATATTTTAATAGTAAGGCAGTGGTAATGGTGCTGACATTGTCAAGACCATGAGCAGAGATCAGAAGCCAAATAGGCACAATCTTGCGTCCAGATAAATGGTAAGGAGCCAAATGGGGCATTACTTTATGGCAAAGCTTCAAGTTGGGCTATATAACAGTCATTGATTATGCATCAGATGAAAGCAATAAAAGTAAAAATAAAAGCGGAAGACAAAAATGCATCCCGAACCATAGCCATGATCCACCTTCATCCCAAAATATGCATAAACTTCATCAATCGGCTGCCATGTGAAGTCCATCCAGTTAAGAGCCCACTTTTTCAACAGTTGCTTCCTCTTTGTTTCATCTATAAACAAAAAACTCTCATGCTTTAGATGCTCGCTAAAATCGCAAAGGGATCAAAAGAGATTTATATCGTCATACCATGCAATGGAAACACTTGTTTAACAATGCCTTCACATTCCATCCTTTTGAGCAAAGACTCGCCAATTTCCCATTTAAACTCTTTTCTGTCAAACGTTAGGGTTACAGCCGAATCACCTTTGTTCACCTGCAAATTTCAGTTCATTATTCTCAACTCACAAGTGCCGAGCTACTAGTAGATATTGCGTACATTCAAATTGAAACAAAACAAATATGCTCAGCTCTATCTGTTAGACAGTTGACAGGAAATGCTACAGAAAAATGGTATTGAGTATATAAATCAAAATATAGAAATGAAGGAAACAGGCATCTAACTGTTTATAACAACTGATTGAAGGAATAGAAGAAAACAATGATTATGGGTTGAAATGTCAAAACTAGAAGTAATATATGCATAACAACACAATGGCTCTGATGTAGTTTGGTTAGGAACTGAAATTTCAAATTTACATTACTCTACCTTCTAACATGAATAATAGAAAACCCACAACTCCACGAATCAAGTGATCAGAGAATAACTCAGAATAAGAATACTGAGAAAATTGATTAGAGAATAACCCACAATTCCATAAATCAAGTGATGGAAACAACGAAAACGCTCGCACCAATTGAACAAAGAACCATCTGGCTGTCTCACAAATGCTTCGGATTGATCCCATTCAAACTGTAAATCGATACCTGAAACCAGATCCAATACGAATAAACCATTAATATTTCCCTTAGTAGAAGAGCGATCCATTGCCTAGATACTTTCCTTGTCCATGATGAATAGACCATTAAAGAAGATGGTTATATATGACCACATAAAAGAAAACTTTAAAAGAAAAACAAAAGGAAATGCGAGAAGGAAAATGGATTAAATGAATACCAACATAAGTAAGCTTCTTTATCTGCAACTCTGTTGCAGCTCTGCCCAGAGCCTCTAACGTTGCTGCCAACTGATGGGGAAAAGTATTATATTAATATAAAAAACAGTAATGCACTGCAATTTTAACATGACAACAAAATAACTTCCCAATCAAATTTCTTGACCCGAGGCCGTGCATAGCATACTCAGGTTTTCAGTTCTGATAAGTGGGGCCATGGACCGGTAATCTAGATGATTGGTACGTGGTCCTCCACTGTTGATGAACCATGCCCAGAAGATGACTTATCCTTGATAGAACAACATACCCTTTAGATCTGTGGCTGAGAAATAGACAGCTTAAGAATTGAAATGCAACAACCGTCCACATTCAATTGAAAAATATCCCAAGGTTGGTGGATAGGATCTTCCAATCTGGGAATGTTTTGGGACATGGCCCACCCATGGTGGAATGCAGTAGATGAATGGTTCGTTTTGCCGAACCATGGCCCCAATTGTCAGAGCTGAAAACCCACATATAATTTGCAAAGCCTCAAGCTGAGGATCCTTTAATTCCTGTAACTAGAACATCCAATATCAGGAAACTGAAAACTGCGTGCTCTAAACCATATAAATGAAGAAATAAATCTAATCCAACCAATTTCTTATTCCCAAAACAATATCAAAGAGAAAAATACCCTTAATCAGGAAAAACACGTCAAATGTACTCCAATAAGGACAGCCCAATTTGATTTTACTAAATAAACGTATTGGTTGATTCCACCACGTCCTTAATTCAATTCAATTAGAAAGGAGTGGTTCCCATAGAAAATAGCAACCTCTGCTTCCATGACATTCAGGATGTCCGAGTAGTCAACTGTAATCATTTTTGTCCTATGGTCCATCCACACAGTAGTTCACGAGATCGACGGTCCCAATCACCACATGCACACATCGAAATAGCATTTTCTCTAATCCAATTCTCGAAAAAAGAAAACCATGAACCAGAACAAGAAGGATCTTGATGTCACCATGCTTAACATGCTACATTTCAAATTCATTACCATGACTAACATAGGGGAAGTTGATTGCGACTCCAAAAACACAACCAACACATTAATCAATTCCCCTACTATCCTAAATAATGAAACTTCTATGCAGTGATCAGGACTGCTTGATTGGTAGGACACCCCGTGGTTGGTCCAAATCCCCTAGAGAATGGGTGCGGATTGCATGGGAACCATGCCACCACCGACTCTGTGGGGCCTACCATGATGTATGTGTTTTATCCATGCTGTCCATCTGTTTTGTCAGCTCATTTTAGGGCGTGATCCCAAAATTGAAGCATATCCAAAGCTCAAGTGGACCATGTCACAGGAACAGTGGGAATAATGACATCCATCGTTGAAACCTTCCTAGGGCCCAGAGGGATGTTTATTTGTCATCCAACCTGTTCAAATGTCACACAGACCTATATGAATGGAAAACACAAATATCAGCTTGATACAAAACTTCTGTGGCTCCTAAGATGTTTTCAATGGTGGGCATTCAATCCCCATTGTTTCTGTGTTGTGGTCCACTTGAGCTTTAGATATGCTTCAGTTTTGGGCTCATGTACTAAATTGAGTGGCAAAGCAGATGGATGGCGTGGATAAAGCACATAAATCATGGTGGGCCCCACATAGTCGTGATGGCAGGGTCACCCGCAATCTGCCTCTGGAGAATGGACTGGGATTGCATAGTGTAGCAAACAGCATGGACATTAGTAATGTGTGCTGATGGAAAAGCCCTGTGGCCCCACCAAGATGTATGTGTTTTATCAACGCCGTCTATCCATTTTTTCAGCTCATTTTAGGGCCTTAGACCAAAAATGAGGCATATCCAAGTCTAAGGTACACCACACCACATGAAACAATGGTGATTGAACGCTTACAATTAAAAACTTCCTAGGGCCCGCTGTAATGTTTACTTGCCATCCAACCTGTTGATAAGGTCATAACTCATACGTACCTGGATGAATGGAAAACACAAATATCAGCTCCATCCAAAACTTTTGTAGCCCCCAAAAAGTTTTAATGGTGGGGGTTCAATCATCATTGTTGTCTATGGTGTGGTCCACCTGAGATTTGGATCTGCCTCATTTTTTGGGCTCATGCCCTAAAATGAGTTACCAAATGGATGGATGGCGCCCACATAACTTTTCCAAGCACACGGTATAAAACACATACGTCATGCTGGCCCGCAGACCCTTTCCAGCAGCACACAGTACCGACGTCAGTGCTTTGTGTGCTACCCAACGCAATCCGAGTCCCTGTAGAACGGTAGCCATCCCATCAGCGACCTTGAAAGTAATGGTTCCCACAAAAAAGAGCGACCCTCCACCTCCAAAACATTCAGGACGTCCAAGTAGTCCAATCATAGTGATTTTTAGCCTATGGCCCATCCAAGCGGTGGGCCACAAGATCAACGGTCCCGATTACCACCCAAATTCGCCATGTACGGTAGGGAACAGGACGTCACCTCATATAAATTCTACAAAGCATGCATCATCGTAACACGCTACGATTCCAAATTCATTAACAACGCAGAATTACCAAATAGATTAAAAATAAAAAATAAAAACCCACCAATTTCATGTTCCCAAAATACCCATGAGATAAAAAGTTAAAAATAAAAAATAATAATAAAATACTTCTTTTTATTTTCTGGACAAATAAAGGCAAAGTCATGAGAACATCAACCCCACATTCAACATAAATATCATAAAAAACAAATCTACAAATAAATTATTTAAAAAAGAAAAAGAAGAAGATTTGAATGTGAAGAAAGAGAAGGAAAGTAACTAACCTTTAAAAATTCATCTGAAATTCCAAGAACTCTATCAACAATCAAACCTACCCCTTCTAATTCCAAGACCAAGAAATCTATACAATCATGCCCAGAATCTTTATCCTTCACACCAATCTTTGGTATCACCACTCCCACCTCGAAACTAGGCTTCTCTGCATCCCCGTTCATCTCCATCACCCCCAAAAATGAAAAAAGATAGCAAAATTCAGAAAAATGTGTACGTTTTTTCAAAAGGGAAGGGCCCCATTCATCTCCATCATCCCCAAAAATGAAAAAAGAGAGCAAAATTCAGAAAATTGTGTACGTTTTTTCAAAAAGGAAGGGCCTTTTTGTCAAGAGATTGCATTGCTAGGAGCGAATTAGCGCGCATTTGCAAGAAGAGAAAACGTACAAAAGATCGAAGGAAATGCAATGATTTTCGATGGTGGGATTGAAGCCGTTGGTTTCGACACGTAGGCGTTGGGAGTGGCATCTCGACACGTGGTTGTCGCTGCAGGAAATGACAGTTTCTTCGCCTTGTAAATCTAGAGGTTTCTATTCGATGCGTCGGATGCGTTAGGTGAGTCCGTTTCCCTGCAAAAGACACATGGGAGTGGAGGATCAGATCCAGACGAATTGTACGGTGCGAGTTTTTAATGGATTTCCTATAGTTAGAAACCATACCAAATGGACACTTCAGACGGTAAGATTCGTGGTAAATAAATGAATGGTAAGGATGCTCTTCCATATGGTATGATTTTATACCATGAGCTGAAATCTGAAAGGAACTATCATATGGACGGTCTGATTGATGGATGCATCTTCCATGATGGTTTTATTGGACGATGAATTTAAGATTTTGATCCAGAGCGCCGGATCTGAGTGGGCCACGCAAAATAAAATCATTGGAGTTAGTCGGGAGTACGGTTCCCTAGGAGTATCGAAATATGTTATTGTACTCGTGACCCCAGATGTTTACTCAAATACATCTCGGCGTATTGTAATACGGTACATCGGGGCTTTAGCCTTTCAACGTGTGTCAGCTTCCAATGATCCAAACCGTTCATATGATGAGGTTCACTTTGCATGGTCAAAATTAAACAAATAAAAGCACTCAAATGGATAATTTCAACGGTTTGATAATTGTGTTATTTTGATTTGAACATAAACGGTTACCGTTACATTTGTACAATAAAACTATAAAAGGATTGAAAGATTCAAGGCGAAAGCTTTTTCTAGAATCTCAATGTAAAGGTGAGTTTGATCAAATAGACGGTTTGGATGATCGAAAAAAATCCAAATCCAACGGCTAGAGACCTGACATATCTTATTACAATAGGCAGGGACGTACTCGAGCAAACACGTGACCTACCGGTTCGTTCATGTGGTGATGGTGATTTTTAAAACCACTTATAACTTTACACGCGCGCGTGCACCCTGGAAAAGACTCGCATGTCATTGGTGAAAACAAGGCATGCATGTGTCCAGATCCAAACTGCGCGAGGGATACGTG
This sequence comes from Magnolia officinalis, assembly GCA_021015155.1. NCBI lineage: Eukaryota > Viridiplantae > Streptophyta > Magnoliopsida > Magnoliales > Magnoliaceae > Magnolia > Magnolia officinalis. The sequence goes on from JAJHSJ010000002.1 coordinate 109,928,116, forward strand.
AGTTGGTCTTTTCATCAGACGAGCCACGTACACCTAAAGAGAGTTGGGTTCGGACGTGTGGAACGTATTACCATCACTTGTGATTACGTGTAATCCAAACCGTACAGCCAGGATGGGAAGTATGGCTCCAGCAATTATTTTTATTTTTCGTCTGTCTGAATTTTTTTTGCACACGTACCCACACAGTCCACGCATGCCTGCGCACTCACACGTGCTCAAACCCATGACCTCATGCTTAAACTCTTTGGAATCTATTATTGAGTCATAAGGTTGCAGGTTGGATGGCAAATAAATATCAAGGGGCTTCCAGGAAGGATTCCGATGCAGGGATCAATATGATGAGGTCGATCGTCTTTCAAGGATAACTACTCCGTTTCTACGGAGCTTTCTCAGACTAACAATAAAAGAAAGCAAATAGGAATAAATTTTAATAAATTCACAACTTGATTGATGAATAATTAAACAAGAATTAAACAAGTTCACAATCTTAGGAAAAACAAGTAATGGAAGAGAAATCAGAATCATAGTAAGTTTTTTATTTGGCTTCACCAAGCTGTTCTCCTAATTAGGTGGTATTTCACAAATTAGGCTTTAGGAGTTGCGAGATGTTATAAATATATTGATTTTAATATATATTTTAATAATATATTATAATAAAGTTTTTGAAAAAAGATGTTTGAAAAAACACGTTTTTCAAGATTTTGGGAATAGTCCCACATGGGAAAGAGAAGAGAAGGAAATCTGGTTTAAATGAAAACAGTGGAGTATTATAATATTTATCTTCGTAGTCCGTGGACTATGGACCTTGCGTGTTCCAGTGCGAAGCACTGGAACACCCGCGCTCGGGCTCGGGCTCGGGCACGGGCTCGGGCTCGGTCTCGGTCTCGGTCTCGGTCTCGGACTCGGACTCGGACTCGGACTCGGTGCGACTAGTGGCTAAGGCAGATGGTTGACTGGACGGAAATCAAGTGGACTGAATGAGAGTCCCTCTGATTATATAGAGGCTGAAAATATAGTTGTTGCACAAATGTGTAACAGCTATGGAGTTAATTACAAGAAACTGTTGCCAACAGTCATAAAACAGCTAGTCAGCTCTCTCACAACAGCCATATAACGGCTAGTTTCCAACAACCATATAACAACTAGTTTTCTCCAACAGCTAGAAAACGGTCATAGAATTTAATTCCCTGGACCATAAACCCCAGCCATCATAGCCTATAAAAGGAGGGTCTGGATAGGTTTCCAAACCATCTCAACTCACTCCAGCAAACCCATACGAACATAGACAGCCAGCCCCTCTCCACTCATATAATATTATGTATTTCCAGCAACAAAGCAAGGCTTGAACCTTAGCCTGAAGAATAGACCAGAGGTGTGGTCTAGGACTGTTCAACTAAACCAGTGCAATGGTCAAAATCATTTTTCTCTTTCTTTTTCTTTCTTTTGGGATTTTTCTCTTATATTGTAATATTGCCAGAAAGTGTGTAAAAGAGTTCCATTTGGTGGGCTTTCGTGTTTGCTGAACGCAGACCCACACCAGGCTTGTCGTATCCTAGAAGCAATTTGCCTGTAACCTATCAGCATACTCAATCTACTTGAGTAGGGGCAAATAACGCTTTAAGGACAGCATTTCAGACGTGCTTAAGCCTGTCCTTAGTTCTGATCGTAGTGTTTTTTGGTTTCCATATTATACAGATATTACATTAATCTTTATAAAATTATCAACAATCTTAAAGCGTTATTTGTGTAATGGAAGCCGACAGTGTTTCATCCATCAAGCTGATGAATCAGGACTTGATACGTCTTAATCGGTTCGATGGAACCAATTTTACGAGATGGCAAGACAAGCTGAAATTTCTCCTAATGGCGCTAAGGATCTACTACATACTAGATCCAAATTTGCAAGCGCTACCTGAAGCAACCGACGACGACACACCTGAACAGGTGGCCGCCCGCACCAAACGAGCCGAAGACGAACTCTTGTGTCGAGGACACATTCTGAACGCTCTCTCCGACCGACTGTACGATCTGTACCAACAGACGTCATCAGCAAAGGAGATCTGGACTGCTCTGGAGTTCAAATATAAAGCTGAAGAAGAAGGTACCAACAAGTTTCTCATCGCCAGGTATTTTGACTTTAACATGGTAGATAACAAACCGTTGCTACCCCAAATCCAAGAATTGCAGCTAATAGTAAACAAAATCAAAGCGATAAAGATAGATCTTCCTAAATCATTCCAAGTCGGGGCTATAATTGCCAAATTGTCACCGATGTGGAAAGACTATAGAAAGAAGTTGCTGTATAAAACTGAGGACTACACACTGGAACAAATCCAGAAACACCTCAGAATTAAGGAAGAATCCCGTAACCGCGACAGAAAGAATGATAACGGGAATGCCTCGTCCAAGGTTCATGCAGTAGAGAACTCTAATAACAAACATCCCGAGAAGGACAATTCCCTGAAACCCAATAAAGGGAAATTCAAGAAAAACACCCAAAAGAAGAACGGAAAGTTCAAAGGCCCATGCCATGTCTGTGGGAAAACCGGGCACTATGCTCGAGTATGTCGATATCGCAAGTCTAAACAAGAGGCAAGTGCAATAGAAGAAGGCGATATAGTGGCCATGATCACTGAGGTGAATACCATCCAAGGAAAAGTTCCAGGATGGTGGTATGATACTGCCGCAACAGTACATGTGTGCTACGACAAATCAGCCTTCAAAACCTATGAGGAATTGACCGATGGTCAAGAAGTCCAAATGGGTAATGAAGTCCGATCGAAAGTCGTTGGCAAAGGAACTGTCGAACTGATATTCACCTCTGAAAAGAAAGTGATTCTGACTAATGTACTGCACGTCCCAGACATGAGGCGAAACTTAGTTTCTGGGGATCTTCTGGGAAACCAGGGATAAGGGTGATGTACGAGTCAGGTAAACTGATTTGTCTAAGAATGAGAATTTTGTCGGAAGGGATATGCTTGTAACGGGATGGTTAAGTTTTCTCTGAATGAAAGTAGCACTTCTGCGTATATGGTTGAATCCTCTGGACTATGGCATGATAGACTAGCCCATATAGGGTATAGTACCTTGAAGTTCATGGCTAAGAATGGTTTAATCTCATACACAGATAATGAAACTGAAAAATGTGAAGTGTGCATACGATCCAAAATGACGAAGAAACCTTTTCCAAGTGTTGAAAGATCGTCTCAAATATTGGATCTTGTGCACAGTGATATCTGTGAGTTAAACAGCATTCTTACTCGTGGAGGTAAACGGTACTTCATAACCTTTATAGATGATTGCTCTAGATATGTGTATGTGTACCTATTAAAGAGCAAAGATGAAGCATTGAACATGTTTAAAGTATATAAAGTAGAAGTAGAGAATCAACTAAATAAGAAGATTAAAATTCTCCGTAGCGATAGAGGAGGAGAATACTTCTCCAATGAATTCGATAACTTCTGTGAAGAACATGGACTGATACATCAATGTACTGCTCCATATACACCTTAACAAAACGGAATAGCTGAAAGGAAGAATAGAACATTAGTAGAAATGGTCAACTCAATGCTGATAAGAGCAAAGTTGCCACTAAATCTATGGGGTGAGGCACTGCTTGCAGCATGCCATATTATAAACAGAATTCCGTCTAAAAAATATAGAATATCTCCATATGAAACATGGAGAGGAAGAAAACCTAACCTAGGATATCTTAAAGTGTGGGGGTGTCTTGCATATTGTAGAACCCTTGACCCAAAAAGAACTAAGTTAGGACCAAGAGCTATTAAGTGTGCCTTCGTAGGGTATGCACAAAATAGTAAAGCTTATAGACTTCTAGACATTGAGTCTAATACAATAATAGAATCAAGAGACGTTGAGTTCTTTGAGAACTCACTATCCTTGGAGTCTAAGGATAATGACATCCAATCTCCTAATAGAGAACAAGATAGCACAGCCCCACAGATAGTAGAAGCTCCTATTGAACCTCGTAGGAGTCAAAGAACAAGAATAGAGAAGAGTCTAAAAGATGACTACATAGACTCACAACGTATCATTTTCCATCTAGTAGAAGCAGATAAAGAAAATGTTATAAGACAAATACCTATAGTAATGAATATAGAAGATGATCCTAAATCATATAAAGAGGCTATATCTTCTAGAGACTCAGCTTTCTGGAAATAAGCTATAAACGATGAAATGGAATCCATACTATCAAATCAAACATGGGAACTAGTAAACTTACCTCCAGGTTCTAGACCCGTAGGTTGCAAGTAGGTATTTAGGAAGAAATATCACACTGATGGGACTATCCAAACCTTTAAAGCTCGACTAGTAGCTAAGGGTTTTCGACAAAAAGAAGGGATAGATTATTTTGACACATACTCACCTGTAGCTAGGATAACATCCATTAGGAATATTATTTGCGCTAGCTTCTATACATCATCTTCACATCCATCAAATGGATGTAAAGACCGCATTCCTGAATGGTGATCTCAATGAGGAGGTATACATGGAACAACCTGAAGGTTTGTTCTACCTGGAAATGAAAACAAAGTATGTAGATTAGTCAAATCTTGCATGGAATTAAAACAAGCACCAAAACAGTGGCATGAGAAGTTTGATTCCAAAATACTATCTCATGGTTTCATGCATAATGTAGCTGACAAATGCATATACTCTAAAGTAGATGGTAGTTATATCGTTATTATTTGTCTGTATGTAGATGACATGTTAATAATAAGTAATAAAATGGAAGGTGTGACTGAAACAAAGAGGTTTCTATCTTCCGTATTCAAAATGAAGGATCTTGGACAAGTTGATACCATTCTAGGTATCAAAGTTAAAAAACATTGTGGGGGTTATGCTTTGTGTCAATCTCATTATATTGAGAAGATACTAAACAAGTTTAACCATCTAAATATAAAGGAAGCAAAAACCCATTTGATCCAAGTATCAAGCTAAAAGAAAATACTGGAAGAACAGTTGCACAATTAGAATATGCAAGTGCTATAGGAAGTCTAATGTATGCTATGCAATGCACTAGACCAGATATCGCATATGCTGTGAGTAAACTTAGTAGGTTTACTAGTAACCCCAGTACTGAACACTGGAATGCAATCAGTAGAGTCCTTGGTTACTTAAAAGCAACCAAAGATTTAGGACTATTCTATTCAGAGTTTCTGCCGTATTGGAAGGATATACCGATGCGAGCTGGATATCGAGTGCAGGGACAACAAGTCTACTACAAGGTGGGTATTCACCCTAGGAGGTGCAGCTGTATCTTGGGGATCCAAGAAACAGACTTGCATAACGCATTCGACTATGGAGTCTAAATTCATAGCCCTGGCTGCAACAGGCAAAGAGGCTGAGTGGCTAAGGGATCTTCTATTAGAAATCCCTTTCTGTGTAAAGCCTATATCGACTGTGTCACTACATTGTGATAGTGAAGCCACATTAGCTAGAGCCTATAGCGGCACTTATAATGGTAAATCTAGACATATCAGTCTTCGACATGATTATGTCAGACAATTGATTCGAGATGGAATCATTGCTATTTCCTATGTGAAATCAAGCAACAACCTGGCAGATCCTTTTACTAAACCTCTACCGAGAGAGGTAGTAAAGGCTACATCTAGAGGGATGGGGTTGAAACTCTTCAACCAAAGTTCCACCAGTGATGGTAACCCAACCTAAAGTCAGAAAATCTCTAATTTTGGGTTTAATGGGTAAGAACAAGTCACTGATATGTGGAAAGTTTTCAGCACTGAATAATAAAACCTCATCCATAATAGATAAGTGCTGAGCGTTACGATAGAGGGTTGAGTCTTAAGAACTCTTAATGAAATCCAGTCTATATGACAAGTGTTTTAAAGTAACGGAGACACTGGAAGGATTTCACCTATATGAACGTAGAGATGGTGCCGTCTCTCATGAGAGTTAGGAGTTTTCTCTCGGGATCGTTCACGAATTAGGATAAGCACATGGCCATTAAATGTGTTGAGCAAGATTGTGGGAACTCTAACAAATAGCGAATATGTGTGTGGTTTCTCCAACTCTGTTATCTAGGAATAACTGGTTCAAAGCTGCGGCTACCAGTAATTTCGATAGAGTTTTGAGATACTTACACTAAGGGAAGATTAAAATCGAAAAATATCTTTCTTTATGCATATAAGCTGATTATTCTGGCAGTATTGTTTAAACCAAGAAAATATTTTTATAAAATCAAGTGGGGATTGTTATAAATATATTGATTTTAATATATATTTTAATAATATATTATAATAAAGTTTTTGAAAAAAGATGTTTGAAAAAACACGTTTTTCAAAATTTTGGGAATAGTCCCACATGGGAAAGAGAAGAGAAGGAAATCTGGTTTAAATGAAAACAATGGAGTATTATAATATTTACCTTCGTAGTCCGTGGACTATGGACCTTGCGTGTTCCAGTGCGAAGCACTGGAACACCCGCGCGCCTCGCGCTCGCGCTCGGGGCTCGGGCACGGGCACGGGCACGGGCTCGGGCTCGGACTCGGTCTCGGTCTCGGACTCGGACTCGGACTCGGACTCGGTCTCGGTCTCGGTCTCGGTCTTGGGCTCGGTGCGAGGGCGTGGGCTTGTGAGGCAGTGTGGCTGTAGTGGCGCACTTTGCACTTCGCACGTGTGCATCGTGTCGCAGAGGGTCGCTCCCTTCGCGAGACGGGTGCGAGTCGCGGTGTGACTAGTGGCTAAGGCAGATGGTTGGCTGGATGGAAATCAAGTGGACTGAATGAGAGTCCCTCTGATTATATAGAGGCTGAAAATATAGTTGTTGCACAAATGTGTAACAGCTATGGAGTTAATTACAAGAAACTGTTGCCAACAGTCATAAAACGGCTAGTCAGCTCTCTCACAACAGCCATATAACGGCTAGTTTCCAACAGCCATATAACGTTAGTTTTCTCCAACAGCTAGAAAACGGTCATGGAATTTAATTCCCTGGACCATAAACCCAGCCATCATAGCCATAAAAGGAGGGTCTGGATGGGTTTCCAAACCATCTCAACTCACTCCAGCAAACCTATACGAACATAGACAGCCAGCCCCTCTCCACTCATATAATATTATAGTATTTTCAGCAACAAAGCAAGGCTTGAACCTTAGCTTGAAGAATAGACCAGAGGTGTGGTCTAGGACTGTTCAACTGAACCAGTGGCTGACGAATTGAACTGACCAGTGCAATGGTCAAAATCATTTTTCTCTTTCTTTTTCTTTCTTTTGGGATTTTTCTCTTATATTGTAATATTGCCAGAAAGTGTGTAAAAGAGTTCCATTTGGTGGGCCTTCGTGTTTGCTGAACGCAGACCCACACCAAGCTTGTCGTATTCTAGAAGCAATTTGCCTGTAACCTATCAGCATACTCAATCTACTTGAGTAGGGGCAAATAACGCTTTAAGGACAACATTTCAGACGTGCTTCAGCCTGTCCTTAGTTCTGATCGTAGTGATTTTTGGTTTCCATATTATACAGATATTACATTAATCTGTATAAAATTATCAACACGAGATACGCCCGATTTAAGGTCCAACGGTCTGGATCACTTCTGTCATCGATCAGGCCTTTTCCGATCCATCTTTGCCATGAAACTGTCTGCGACCCGCTCTACATCAGTTTCTACTGTGTTGTCATCATAACAGCTGGCGTGGCCCACTTGAGCCTTAGATTTGCATCCTTTTTTAACTCATCCTTAAAATAATCTGTTAAAATGGATGGATGGCCCGGATAAAACACATACATCACAAGGAACCCCTGCCAGGACCGAGCCTGTCTCTATTTAGGTGGTTTAGCTTCTTCGTTTTCTTTTAGTTGGTTTATAGCTTAGCCCACCTGACTTTTGGAGTGCTATGATGGTTGGTTTATCCCTTCTGTTGTATTTTAAATTATTTTAAAATAATTTAGTGTTTCAAAATATCCATTGGTCATAGGTGCCCTTTGGATGTGTCTTTCACTTAAGTTTGAAAGGTTGCATCCTTTCAATTTTTGTTTTGAAAAGTTGTGTCTTTTGGAGCCTAAGGGTCGCACCAATTGGATTTAAATCCAATAGTCACACCCCTTTGTGAAAGGGTGTCTTCACAAAGTCTATAAATAGACTTCTGATTTTAAGTTTTAAATGGATTGAAAAATCAGGTTTCCTCTTAAAAATGTGTTCAACTATTTTTTAATTCGGGTTAAGACTACAAGTGGTTCGAGCTCGTGTACGGTGAGTGCACCGCTGGGACCGGGTCATAGTCGTTGTATCCTGGAGGTTGATTGCTCTGGAAACCTGTTGCACTTGGGACATTGTCCAAGGGGAGCAAATTCGATTTCAAGCCGAGTGACTCACGTCACGCCTCGACTTATATAAATTGATAAGTTTTTTAACTTTCTTATTTTAATTTTATATGATTTTAAATAGTTTTCCAAAATCTAATTTCCAACAATCTTGGAATCGAATTTTAGTTTGGAAAACTATTTAAGAATTACGGTTGCATCTATTTGGTTGGAATAGCCCAAAATGAAACCACACCAACCCGATTTGTGAGTCATGACTCATATAATCTAGAATTGTCATATCTCACATAATGGTCAAGATCTTATAGATACTTATTATGTAAGTTCTTTGGACGACATGTACAAAAGTGAACGTATGCACCGATTAAGTAGGATATACACTGATCTTAACATCTCTGTACAATAAAGATCAACCTATATAATCTGGAATCCTCATATATCATCTAATAGTTAGGATCTTATACATATTTTGTATACATATTTTCAGAACCACCTGTGCAAATCATCTAAAAGGCTTTAATTTATGCACTGATGTTATAGCCTATTGATTGTTTTTATACTTATGTCATTGGCAATGTCAGTCTATCACACACAACAAGATCAAGTCATATGTGGTGCCACACCAAGTTGGTATCCACTAATATTCACCATTTGTGTACAATGAGGATTGATCTGGGATGTATATAAAACTAGATTATCAGGGTAGGACACAAGTATTAAGAACTTTTTCAACCACCATGCATGCATAAACAAAGAAGAGCCACTTTCACATAGAATCTTTAAAATATAAATGATGGGAACCATGTGAATCAATGATGGTACTGTACACAAGAACACTATCATACATGTGCAAACCAGAAGTAAAGAACATCATGATTATTTCATGTTATAAACCTTACTTGTCATCCTCCCTCAAGTTGTTGCTTGCTTATGCCAAACACACATGATGATCCAAACTGTTCATCTTGGGCTCGTTGTTGTTGTTGTTGTTTGTATATATAAATCCCGACCCGGATTCCGGATTTGTAACGTTGTGAATGGATGACAGTTGTGAATGTGGGGGGATCTAATGTATCAAGATTTTAAAGAAAAAATAAAAGATTTTTTCATTTCTATTTTCATCTCCAAGGTTCTGTACAGTTAGGATTATTCTAAAGTCTATCCTCTAGTTGTGTCTATTGTTGAAATTTTGCTTACACTAAAATTCTTAATGCTTAATATTCGTTACATACATCAAGTGTGTCCTTTGATGTCATGTTACGGGGTCAAAATATCATATTTGGATATCTGGTTACTATATAATAAGAAACGGTTCATGTAATAAATAAATAAATGATGGCTGAGATTATTCTCTACTGTTCACCCATAAGAGTCCACTAGATGAACCATCTGGATCACTAGGGTGATGCTCCCATCTTTATAATGAAATACCGTCTTAATCATGTGTCAATTCTTGCCGAAACCGTATATTAGGCACAAAGTTTGTTAATTGGATGGCTAGGATCGTTGGTGCAATTTTGCAAAACTGGTTATTAGATAGTCCAAATTGACTCAATGTATTATAAAAATTTATCTTAAGAATTTTCAAATAAACGGTCACGATCTTCTCTTTGTGGGCAGAAGGAGTGAATCCCTTTAAAAACAATATCTCCACAATTGTTGTTATAAACTGCTACATGAGTAATGCACATCCTGTTTAATTTAGCATATTTTAAGTTATGTTGATGTTAACATGCAGTTGGATGATGTTACTTATGACTCATCAATTTTCTTTGTTGATTAATTGAGAAATGCAACACTCTCAAATAGGAAAAGATTCTAAAAGTTCTCATGTTAGGACGGTGCATATGTGAGAGATCCCGACCATCTACCAAGTAGGGCTATAGATAAACAGGCTCTGTCTAAAAGCCAAACATGAACGCTGATAAGAAAGGCATTCTCTTACAAGTATATATGATAAGTAGATTGGCCAAATGGGACGGGGCATTGTCTATCATCAAATGCATATATTACTTAGATCGAATCCCTCACACATTGTGGCAAGTCATTTGAAGTAGGCATAACACTTCTCATTACTGGAATAGTTTTCTGTCACATGATTTCATGCTTACTTGGAATTATAACTTTAGATCATCTTTATGTCATTTATGATGCCTACTGCATGCATAGAATCCATGATCCAAAATATCAATCTTAATCATGTCATTTTTCATATAGTACATGTAAGAGTGAAAATATTATTTAGTGGGTTTTGTCTTTAATGACCTAAATGGAGGGGTATTCATATCGGACACATGACACATGTATATGATGCATCAATGCTAGTCATTGATGGAAGTAACATCATGTGAAGGCAGAAGATCAAAAGGTGAATAGTAAAAATAAAAATAAAAATGCTCTTATGGTTTTCAAGTAAGGGAATTGGTTGAAAAGACTCACTAAATGCATAGTCTGAATTCACCGCTAGATGATAATTGGATTATAGTTACAATTCATTTTAGATGTACGTGGCTCGTCATTGGTTGTTCTATAGAATGATGGTTCTCACATGTCTTAATTGGAATGACTTCAATGGACATGATCAGATCGATAATTAAGTCAATTAAACGATGAGACTAGTTATAACTGGTAAGATCCAATACTTTTTAAGAAATTATTATTTTCATTCAATCATATGCCAATCTAGAACACGTGTGTTAGATCTAATCAATTCATATGATAGTTCCTATGAAATCCTCAAACTCAAAATTCGGTTAATAGGTTTATCAGGTAGGCTATAGATATATCTATCTAGGCTAAATCTGAAATTGTGGGGGTGCACTTGAATGCATTTAGATAAACCACTTAACCCATGGAGTACAAGTTTAGTCAATGAATATTTAATAAATTGGTTGACATGAAGGTTTGTACCAAGAAAGGTATATGATGAATGTTGTGGATCAATATGCACATGTGTTACATTGACATCATGTAGGTTTTTGAAACAAGATATCTGGAATTAAACTGATTACATGTTTTGATGATCTAATTGGTAGCCATCGAATAAATGTTCAAAAATAAAATTGTTAATGTTTTGATTTCAAAAGATAATTGTTGGGTCAATGGGATTTTTAGGCTATATTTTATTCTCATTAGAAGCTGGTTTTAGACATTTGGGATTGGTATTCATATGAGACTATAAGTTCATTTGATGAACTATGTTATTTTACCATCAACAAATGTATCTATTGGCCAAATTTATGCACCTATGGAGCCCATTGTTTAATCCATCAATCAAAATACTTGATAATGAACTTGAACATTTATCCTCCATATTCAGTTGCCAAATATCCATTGATTGTATTGAATTCTAATCGATAAATTGGTCAACCTTTTATGTGTTAGGGAACAGATGATAACATGATAATGTTGCGATATGATTACATGAAAGTTATACTCTATTTTAGTTGTCATATGTCTATGCATGATAGATTACTCTAGTCTCTTTCTATTGCAGATACAATAAGGTCGATGGACTTTATCACCAGTTAGTTAAATGGTGGGCTAGTGAAATTGCTTGAATTATAAGAGTACATTTAAGGCTAAGAAAGTTGGTTATATTCAGAGCCGGTGATACGACAGCTATCATAATAAAAGTGATGCTCAATATCTGTTACTTGATGGAGTCATAATTGTTGACTCTGTGAGGTTAGAAATGAGTTCAGTATGCTTTGGCTTAAGATATGAATAATCAAGGAGGCTGCAACCGACTGTCAAAGACTTGATTGAGGAGCAAAAGGAGGAATCAACCTAGGCAAAAGCTCATTTATGAGTAATTAGTTGGTGAGGCAATAGCTTGTCAATATAATGATTCCCAGTTGATCTGAAAGGATGATTAGCCACAATGGGTCTAAGACATGGCCAAACTTGTATAAGAAGAAAGACTGATGGAGTAATGACGGGTGGAGGTAGAAGGCCTACGGGTCATAAATCCTCTGATCGAGTGACTATCTAAAAGATTAGTCAATGATACATCAAAGGGAATGAGGCTGAGCCTAATATATGAGCTACCAGTGTTGGCAACCCAACCTATACAAGTAGAGATCCTATTAGATAGGTTCAATGGGTAAACAACAAGACACGAGGTAGACGATTGCACTGATGTAAATGAGCCCCTTCTATGGTGTACAGTGCGAGCAGCAACGCAGAAGGATGAGTTTTTAGAACTCTTAATGAATTCATAGTCATATATTAGGTGGTGTATACAGTTGCTGCATACACTTGATGGAATTCACCTATATGGGTGTGGAGGTGGAGGCCGCTTCCTATGAGAATCTGGGCGAATTCTCTAGAGCACTCATGAAATCCAGGTAATGGTGCATGGCCGAAACGCACACCGCAGAATCACTTGTAGCGGAAAAGTTGTGTGAGTGGCATGTACTTGCGATCTACATCAAAAGGAATCAGGTTCAAGACTATAGTGTCACCTGATTCCTGTAGACTTGTCATGTTTACTCTAATGTCGGTTCAAGTCTATGGTGACACCGGCACCATTACACAACTCTTCCATCTTAACCTGAAATGTCAAAAATTTTGAAACATGTGGGGGATTGTTGTATTTTAAATTATTTTAAAATAATTTAGTGTTTCAAAATATCCATTGGTCATAGGTGCCCTTTGGATGTGTCTTTTCACTTAAGTTTGAAAGGTTGCATCCTTTCAATTTTTGTTTTGAAAAGTTGTGTCTTTTGGAGCCTAAGGGTCGCACCAATTGGATTTAAATCCAATAGTCACACCCCTTTGTGAAAGGGTGTCTTCACAAAGTCTATAAATAGACTTCTGATTTTAAGTTTTAAATGGATTGAAAAATCAGGTTTCCTCTTAAAAATGTGTTCAACTATTTTTTAATTCGGGTTAAGACTACAAGTGGTTCAAGCCCGTGTACAGTGAATGCACTGCTGGGATCGGGTCATAGTCGTTGTATCCTGGAGGTCGATTGCTCTGGAAACCTTTTGCACTTGGGACATTGTTCAAGGGGAGCAAATTTGATTTCAAGCCGAGTGACTCACGTCGCGCCTCGACTTATACAAATTGATAAGTTTTTTAACTTTCTTATTTTAATTTTATATGATTTTAAATAGTTTTCCAAAATCTAATTTTCAACACCTTCTTCCTCGTGGGCCCCACATTTCATTTAAAAGTTTGTGTGGTGGGTGATCATCCTCTACTACGTCTCCCATTGATCCCTTGATGTGGCCACCAGAGCCATATATCAGGATTGGTTTTGACATGTAGGCCAAACTGAGGAGCAGGCATCTAATGGACGGTTTGGATGGCATCGCATATCACAGTAGGCTCCACATAAAAAACGAATGTGATGATTCCCCTACATTTAGTGATCCACCGGTTAAGCCAAAGGCCTGCTCTGCCTGCCCACTAACTCCAACGTGATAAGGTGAGGTCCGGTCTAACGTTGGCGTGAGGTAGGAGTCCCTTGCAAAGTGCATCTCCCGCGTGGACTGCGTTCCTGGACGATTCCTTTTTACAGCAAGTGGGCCTGCACTTTTTTCAGTGCAGATATAGATATGGTGAGGCGCAGATTGGGTACTACCCAGCTAGAGACGGACGGTCCAGGTAGGGGATCTGTGGGGCTATAGTGAGGTATGTGTTTTATCCACGCCATCCATCCATTTTGACAGATCATTTTTGGGCATGAGCCCAAATATGAGGTAGATTGAGGACTGGAGTGGGCCACACCATAGGAAGCTGTGGGGAATGAATGCCTACCGTTGAAAATTTCTTAAGGCCCACGGAATTTTTGGATCAAGATAATATTTATGCTTTCACGTTCCTATGATGTGCTACACTTTAGCCTTCCATCTGCCTCTTTTTGGGCTTATTCCCTCCACGTCCGTTACGGCATGGTCTCTCTGTCGGTAGGAGGCCGATTTAATGTGAAAGCTTTAGCACTAAGTTTTTGGACTAGGATCCTAGTTGGGGCCCACCGTGACTATTTTGAGAGATCATTTTAAGTCATGCTAAAAAATGAGGTGGATTCAAACCTCAAGTGGTTCTCACTAGAAGAAACATTAGGGATTCAACTACCACCATTTGAAACATTTGTATGGCTACAAAGTTTTATATTACAAATGTTTCATATCAGGTTAAGTTTTTAGTGTTTTCACTTCGTCCAAGTGAGAATGACATTATAAAAAGTTTGGATGACAAATAAACATCAAGGTAGATCCAAAGGAAATTTAAAGGGTAGGAAATTATTTCCTCAATTAATTTTTCTTGTCATATGGCCGCCCTGAGTTTTAGATCCACCTGGTTTTTGGTCTCATTTGATAAAATGATCCAAAAAAAAACAGATGGTCAGTGTGGATCCCGTACTCTTTCTTTTTTTGGAAAAAATCTATTTATAGTTAAAGGGTTGCATTAAAAACACGAAAGGTTCTGGTTAATGTCTGAGAGATTCGCCATGGTGGCCAACCCACCAAAAAAGCACACATGATGTGATCATTATTCCTTTCTTTGCTTTAATAGAGAATTCATTCCGCTAAAATGTAGACCTTTAATTTCAATCAAGTTGGTAATAATATTTTCGTAGAGAATACGTGGATACTTTGAAAGAATGTGATGGATGATACGCAGGTAATCTAAAATTACTAAGAATTAGCATACGTGGCATATACGTATAATGTAAAGGATTCGAAGGAGACGAACGGTTTAATACTCTGGCAGACCGTGACGGATGATACGTGGGTAGTTTAAAATTACTGAAAAATTGCATACACTTCTGTATATTCGGAGGCTGAGCGTATCAGAACCTTATCATGTACATAGTTTCATCTGGACTCATTTGCATCCACATCTATAAGATTAATTACATCTGGTCAGCTTTTCATGGGTAGCCTTTAAAAAAATATTGATCGGATCATCCAAACCGACCAATTAATGATTTATAGAATTTAATGGATAAAGATTATTCATTAAACATGTCTACTCACGGATTTAGGACCATCTGATTGCTTTCCTATTTCATAGTAATGTAAGAACAAACCGGATAGGTGATGTATTATATTGCAGGACGTTTATTAGATGGCTTTAAAATGAAACATATTCAAAAAATAACTGTCCACACATGAGTAGGATTGTTCAACCATTCTCATCATTAAATGTAAAGAAGCAATAATTTCACAATACAGACTGTTTAATTGAGTTAATTTCCAAATAAGCTTATTTTAGGTCAAAATCACAATATTTAAAAACTCAGGTGGGCCATACCTAGTTATAATTTTAGGGGCAGCGACCTGAATTTTGAATTTTTAGGATCAAGGCAAAACAAAAGGTGTTCTATCTGATGGACAGCATGGATTCCTTGATCGATGAGTCGTTTCTAAGCATCATAACTCATAAGCAGCCAATGTATCAAGTAATTAACGGTGAATATGTGATGATGGATGCCATGAATGATTGTATGTTGCGTGTGTTCAAATGACCGGAATGTATGCTTCAATGCTTGTACAGAGCATTGACCACAGCAGGAGCGTGGCAGCGAGATTATCTCTCCTTGCGATGGGCTCCGCTGTCAGTCTTGATAGGACATTGGTCCTGTTTTGCACAGTAACTATCCTTCGTGCATGGCATGGATTGGATTCTCTCTCATAAATGAAGGTTTGCCAAACATTCTGTGGGTAGCCATCATTTGTTGGTCGCGCCTGCAGAGTACATGGCGCCGTTGCACGTGTCATTTGCAAGAATCACGTGCCATACACCTTCCCAACGTTCCACATGCTATGTATGTACACCAATTTTGCATGCCCTGACCTGGATCAATAAGAAGATGTCATGTGTAGGCAATCTGTGTTTGGAACAGTCAGAATTTTACTAGTATTTAAAGAATATTTGCATTTGATATTTTATTATTATTGCGTCGGTACAAATTTTAACCGGCCCTTCAATGGAATGAATTGGCCCATGTCCCATGGCTATGATTAGCGTGCCCTTTAAATGAAAGACATGACATACCGTGCACAACTATAAAACAACTGTTGTCAAGTGAGCATATCTTATCTCACAACTAAACATAATCACATCTCTTATAGTCCTTCCAAGAAAAAAAAAATCCCGAGACGTTTGAAGTACTAGCGGTGATTTAGAAATTTTCAAAGATCTGCATATTGAACTAATCTCCAAACAAACCTAGCTTTGGATCGGGCTACGATTGGGAGGAACAACGACATCATCTGGGTTGGGCCCGCAACCTTGACCCGTTCGGAATCAAGAGAATGGGAGAGTTCGATGCGACTCGGCTCATCTTAGATCGATATATAGTGTTAAAACTCACTTTTGTTATGAATTGGGTGATCTACATCAGATCACTACAGTAAACAGTTGTGAGTAAGGGAAAGATGTTTCCTTGATTAAACCAAAATGGTCCTATAAAAGAGCATATACATATAAGAGTGGAAATTTGAGATCTAGCCACTATTAACATTTCAAAAATCTTCCTACTTAAGAGCTTTCAAATCCATGGAGGAAAAGATTGCGTATCTAGAAAGCTTACATGAAAAATCCTGAAAGACCTAGAAGGCTAGCGATAGGCTTTTACCACCTCAAAAAACCTATAAAAGTAATATCCGAAGAAGAGCTCAAGGCCCTCATGTCACATACATATATCTATATGTCTACTTTACATTCATGTCTATTTTACTTTTTTCAACCTAATTTACTACTATCTAGTGACTCCTGCTGCAATACATTTATCTTAGAAATATATTAATATCTACAACCTTAAGTTACAATATCCTTTACACCCAGATGCATAGCTCAAGTGGTAGACTGAGTGAAAGATACCTCGTTTCAACACCGAGGTCTTGGCATCGATTCCATAGTGGGGGTGGCTAACAGTGAAGTGTGATTTGACAATGCATGTACTAACAAGCTAACAAAAAAAAAAAAAAAAATTACAATATCCCCATGTTCATCTAAATTTCGATTCATTTATAAGAACACATTCGCATGGGCTAACTCATTCCCTTGCTTAAATTGCCTGGGTACAACGTGCATTACATCAATCAATCAATGGTCAAGAGTAATCTAGGTTCACATCTAGTATCTAATCTGTCCATCCTACCACAAGGGTACCAAACAATTTAGTTAATATCCTTGAGTAAAGCATACCGAAGCATGCTTGTACAATCATATATGCATGCATACGTACTTTTAACCAGGACTCTCAATCACATGAGCAGCCTTGACTGGCTGAATTGAAAGCAACACCGTGCATCCTTCGTTAGTTGTGGCATGCTATGAATCATGTGCCATGTACCATACGTTGGATCGATGGCCATGAGGCCCACTTCCTTTTTTTTTTTTTACACACGCACACACACCACCACACACTCACGCCATGGTGGAATTTCACCACCTATGGGTACTGGAACCCTTGACCAGGTGTGGAAACTCCCGAGAGTCTACCACCGGAGCAAGAGTAAGAACCCACTAGATCCTAGCCCTTTGTGGTGGTGATCCCAAGTAATCACCACATCGGGTTATTAATCAAGTTTTTAATTCTTTTTTATTTTGTATTAATGTTAGAATTAACATTATTTAGTAATGCAGAATCGTTTTAAACGGTGTAGGAATCGAAATTAAGAAGGGGATTAAGGGGTATTAAATGGACGGTCATTACATCTTGGTAGAGTTGGTGATCCCACTCGTGAGGCATTAGTGTTCGGTACATCAGCAGATGTATGGTTTTCTGATGCATGAATTCTGTTATGTGGAGCCCACAGTTAGCTGATCCAAACTGTTCGTTTGATGGGCCCTACCATGGATGAAGGATGCCCTGGAAACATCTCAGGTTAGAAAATCCGAACCTTTCGATATAACCGCTCACCAATAAACGGTTAAGAAAAAAGATGCACCTGCCGTCTAAATACACTCACGATCCACATTCAAATATCTGGGTGTTTTTCACATCCCCGTAAACGGTGGGACCAATCAGATGAACGGTTTGGATTAGAAAAATGGCCGCACATGTATTGTGATCATGCACAACAGCAAACTGTGGAGAAAATGAACGGTGTGGGGCCATTTTTGGACCCCACGTGGTGACCCATTTCAGTGTTGGCACATGGACCCCACTATAGATCAATGGTTTTGTATAAACCAACCATGGCCCCACGTTTGCTGACTTATAGGATCTCCTTGGTGCAGGGCCAAGGATGTTTTCAACCGTTGATCTGATATAGACTCTACTCTACATAAGGAACGCCTGGGAAATCTATTAGAAAGGACATCAAACCATGCAACATGGTGAGCTGCAGATTGGCTGTGTTGCGATCCCAATGGTTTAAAGAGCCTATTCATACGTCATGTTGAGGGTAACTCGCCCACCGTACACGTGGCATGCAGGCATGCTGAAGTAGGATCGCACCCGCTACGCAACGTGCCAATCAGAATCGTCCTAATCGTGGGACCTGCTGTGGATGGAGCATTACCACGAAATCTCACTGATTGGATGATCCTATCCGCCCAACTGGTGACCGTGAAATGGATGGTTGAAGAGAGAACGGTCACCGAATACAGCGGCTCCACAATCTGTACAGTCCAAAAATTTCTAACATGTGCATCACGTGCACGGTGGATCGTGATCTGACGGGCAAGGTCCTCCATTCTAGGACTTCTGGGCATCCGTCCATGGTAGGGCCCATCAGATCTACGGTCTGGATGGATACCAAACCATGGACCCTTCCTGTAGGCTGTATGATTGCAAAACAGGGTTCTATAGGACCTACTGCCGGCTGCATGCTGAGTGTCACTTATGTGTGACATCCGGACCGTGTAAACAGTGGGGCCCACTACGAGAATAACATGTTGAAAAATTAGGCCTCTCATCAGGCAGGCCACGCATTGATAAATAAACGGCAAATAATGGGACTCGACGTATAGGTTGGCCCACCTAATGAAAGGGTGGCCTTGATTTCCAAGAACGATCATCTCATCGGTGGGGTCCAACTGCTGCATGGGTCTGATTTCCATCACATGCCGAGTGCCAAATTGGATGATTGGGATCATCCCATTGGTATGTAGCCCATAAAAGTGGGCTTTGGTTGAACGGTTAGGAGGTCTGATCGGTCTCATATTCAGGTTTTAGCCATAACATTGGGCGTACGAGCCAATTGAGATAGGATCCATTGGATATCTGGGATCTTCCAATCTAGAAGACTTTTAGCTCATTCCCTCAAAAGGTTCAACGGTCTGGATCACCAAACCCTTGGGTCCACTTCATGAGTGTGGGTTTATTAGGACTGTATAGTTTAAGGTGGTCCAACCGTTGGATTTTCAGGCAATACTCCACCCCACTGGCCCACAATTTGGGACTGTTCAGACTGAATGCTTAACAGCTCCGC
>JAJHSJ010000002.1:109947920-110047282 GCA_021015155.1 Magnolia officinalis
GTGGTTCATTGCAACGTGACTACATCCACTGGGAAGCACCAAAAAATTATTTTACTAGCAAAATAGGAGAACACAAGACATAAGAGAAGCATTGCTTACATATAATGAACAAAACAATAAACATCTTTAATCTCTTTTTATAATGGATCAAGAGACCTTTGAAAAAACTCCTCTCCTCTTCTCTCTACTTTGTTAATACATGAGAAGAAACCATTGGAGAGAACTCTCACCACTTGCCCTGCTTGGATTAGTGAAACCAAAAGTTGATGAGGAAAAGGAAAACGCCACATCCAAGGAAAATTTGGAAAAGGCAATCTGTGGAAAGAATCCTTACGTAACCTACTTGTTTTTTGCACACATAAATTCAATGGAAATGTGGAATGCTCAATGGTAAAAAAGTGCGAGTTCTCTCTTAACGGGTGGAAATTTCCTTTTCTTAGATTTTAGAGAGGAAAATGAAATGACCCTTTTTAAGGAAATATGAGGAAATGAAACTGATTTCCTCACCGTTCTTGGCTTTCCTAAATGAAGGGAACCGTCACATAAGAGTAAATTAGTTTCTTTCCTAGTTGAATCCCAGTTTGCACTAATATGAACATGCCATAAGAGAGACCCTTCTCCATCTTGCTGGCAAAAAGGAAAACCCTTCTAGGCTCTAAAGAGAAAATGCCATCTCTTTACTTTTTTACGACATGTTCTAACTTGGAAATGAAAATCCAAGTGAAAAGATCCCTTTGCCCTTAAAAAGATGATCTTCACTTAACATGCAAAAATGACATTTTGCCATTGAAAAAATGCTCCTCACGTAAAGCCAAGGTGATGAGCCATCACCCTTAACAATATGGGTTAACTCCCAAGTTTATGAATTTCAAGAAGTGTTAAGAAGTTCTGGCCGAGAAGATGGTGCGGAAGCTGAGGGTCAAAAAGGACTTATGGGATCATGAATTCCAATGGTTGAAGAATTACTTATAGTTCTTGAGGATGTATTTCTATCAGTGATTGTGCTCTAGTGTGGTTTTCTAGTCGAAAGAGTTCTTTAGAGTGTTAAGACCAATATATCCCCTAACTTAGGTCAAGGATCCAAAGTTTGGGATTCTCTTGCGCCTCCAAGTATAAGCTTTTGTTAGACAACCATGGCAAACAAGTTCTTACCTTGAATAAATTGAAAATTGAAAATTGTCCCTTCCAAATACCTGCATGCTTTGTAGAAAGAAATAGTTGAACCTCTTTTTTCATTGCAAGAGAGTTGAAGCATTTCGTTTTCTTTCCTTCCATCTCCTTGGGATGTGGTGGGTGATGCCAACTTGTGTGGGGTATCTTTCAAAACCTAGGGAGGTAGGCCTTTCAAACAACGAGGCAAAATCTTGTGGAGGATGCTTCCTCATGCTATGCTATGGGATATATGGAAAGAAAGAAACAACAAAATCTTTGCTGATAACCAATCCTTGATGAATATTGTGGTTGAGAAAATCAAAATCTCTCACATTGAGTGGGCCAGAAATTGCATGAATTTAAAGTTTGGTTAGAAGCTGGAAAAACACAATTAACAAGGTAAGCATGATGTCTTTGAAGTATGCCAAGATGAATTTTTCCCCATGAGATGGTGGAAGCTTAACATTGATGGTAGCTTGATGAGAAATCCCGGGCAGTTGGTTGGGAGGGAGGGGGATGATTAGGAATAACCTATGTAGAATCATTCTTGCCTTTTCAGGGCTGTTAGGCATTGATGATTCCAACCAAGCTCAAATGGGAAGTGATGAGGACAAGCTTGAAAGTCATCAAAGACTTAGCAAGTTTTTCTATGATCATCATCTAGGGCAATTCCAAGTAAACTGTAAACATAGGAAAGAACAGGCGTCCTGAGGGAGAACCATAACATAAAGACACACAAATCCACAATATAGAGAGAGATGATACATCACAAGAGCACCGAACTATGAAACAAAAATACATAATCTCCAACACTACTGGAAATCAAAATAAATAATCTAATATGATTTAAAATCCAGAGTTGACATGCCTATATGTGGAGGTTTAATTGCTAGGCCCTCCAATAACAAATTCCTAAATGGACTCTAACTTTATAATTGATAATCCCATCATAACCTTATACACGCTCAGAAAATTGACCATAACTTAAACGGTATTGAAGCTGCATGATCTTGGGCTTGTTAGAAGCCTAACTCAATAGAATTTCAAAACGGGACCAATTTTACGTGGTTTTGACATCGTTTGATCTCTCAAAAGTGGGCTGCAAGAAAAGTGTTGAAAATTGAAAGTGAGACTTATAACTCTATCCAAATAATTAAAAACTAGGAGGAAATCTCTAATAAATCATGTTGAGTTAGGAGTACTCAGTAAGAGGATTCCCCATGCGGGACCCATGATGTCGATGCACTCTTCAGTCTTCAGACGACACGGTTCTCTAGGATCAAATGACCATCCATGCATGATTCCTCGAAAATTTGGCCTTTTGAACATTTTGACCATAGGTTGTAAGATGATCAGCAGTGGAGAATGGAGATTGTTTATGTAGCCTTGATCGTATGAATTGGGTCTTTTGCTTGAAGTGTTTTTTGAGAGGAATGGGCAATCGAAGGTGGGCCTGGCATGATGATGGTCCATATCAATGATCGACCTTTCTAGTAAATTAAACCTGACTTTCCATTTTCCAAGCCATCAATAATCAATAGCATGGTTAGAGTTGTTTGAAAATATGACTTTGAGAAGAATGGGCAATCAGTTGTGGAGACAGTCCATATCAACGGTTATACCTTTTCTAGTATAATAAATATGGATTGTTAGGAGCATCCAATGAAGGCGATTTTGGAGAGGTATGTTAATCAAAGGAGAACAGTTTAGTAACTCAATGACAGATCTTTCTATGATGTGGGAGTTTGCCTTTAGCTCGAATTTCCTCCCAATTGGGATACTTTGGCTCTAAGATTAATAGATTTTAATGTTTGTTGTGCATTCTTATTGTTAAGTACTTCACTCTTGGTGGAACCGTTGCTTTTGTTTGCATCAGTATTGCCCATGAGGTGCTGGAAAGGTTTCTCCTATTTCAAATTAACTGGCAATTTCTAGTACCGGTGCTCATAACTGGATTGTATTAGACATTGGAAGCACAAAAGGTAGTTGGGGAGAAAGTAGCTGGGGAACATGTCCTAAGGAACAGTGCCATGTTCTGTGAAGTCAATGGTTGTGAGATATGTAGGATTCGATGGAGATAAATATAATGGAAGCTGAAGCTCTTTGTTTTGGCCTCATAATTTATTCAAACATTCGAGTCTTGGTCAGCCATTATGAATTGAAGCCTTCTTCAATGGTATCGCTGGATCACTTGGGTCTCCGTATTGAAACCTCCACGAGGCAGAATCCTTGATAAGATCCATGATTCACATTCCTGCTTTGAGAACTTTGATATCCCCTGCATGTCATAGAGAAGGTCCATGAAGACAGTAGATACCATCTATATCTGCCATTGTAATAGGTTGTTTATTCCCATGTTACTGCCTGCATAATCTCTTGTGGAGGCAATGATCCTCTCCTCTGCAGTTGATGGGTAAAAAAAATTGACAATTGTCATATTCCAGAGGTATTATGAGCATATATCTAACTACCTTTGATGCAAGTGTAACTAGTGGTGCATGGTAAGGCTAGAGGAAATGTTTTAGGAAGGGAGGAAAGTCTGTATGCAAATTACCAATACAGTAGGCGAGTAAAGAGATGCATTCCACCAGTCTCAAGGGGGTGATGGTCTTGGTCTCTAACAAAGTAACCCCACCTTTAGCATAGGGTTTCTTGTGGACTAGGGGTTTGGAATGAAAGGCTTATAAGAAAATTTTACTCAACTAAGTAGTTGCAACAAGTCAAAGATAGTTTCAAATTGTATTCAGTTTAGGATAGTAGTTGCTAGAAGTCAAAGTTAGTTTCTAATTTTAGTAAGAGTCTTTATTAGTTTCTATTTCTGTTTTATTAGGATCATAAGTTTGAAAGTTAAGAGGAGAGTTCTGTATGGAGTGTTATTGAAGAAGAAGAAAAAAAGCCATTTTATAAGCACGAGGTAGAGGGGAATCCTCAGACCTTTCTTTTTCTTTTTTCCTGTGGGTTGTAAGTATGCATTTTCTTTTTTGGTCTTGCCGTCTGGCTAATCTTTTCTTTTTGCACTTCTCCTTGATTTTCTATCATTCCCAGTGGCACCTTAAGTTCTTCAGGACTAAACCAGGAAATACTGTAAAAAAATTCCAGCAGCATAGTCGAATCGACATCTAAGGATTCAGGTGGCTGATTTGCTACCGGTTTCTGCATAATCTGAGGTTCTGTCTATCTATTCTGCAGGAGCCATTTGCCATAATTTTAAGACAAAATACTAGTTTCTATTGATACTATTTCATTGCTGGTTCACAACAGAATTTGAACAATGTCTTTTTTTATTTTTACAAGCTGCTAGCAAAAATTCCAGCGATACCTGTATTTGCATCATAAATGGATGATTTTTGAGCTTTTTATTGCAATAGAAATCATCCTACCCACCTGTTCCAAAAATTGCTATAATCCTGTCTGCAACATGGTTAGGTATAATTCCAATTGCTATGCACTTGCTTGCCAGGTTGACACAGATCAGAACTTTGGTTGATGTGAGTTATGGGAGCTTTCAAGTATGAGGTGGTGATTGGGTATATGGAAGGCTATTGTGATGATCAATCAATAGAATAAATGGATGGTGATGAATGAGATGAATGATTTGTGCAGGTTGTGACCAATGATTCGTGTAGGTTTGTTTCAAATATTGTTGCGTTAGGTGAACGACTTCAATAAGAGAAGATCAATCTTAGAGTTTGTGAGACAGGAGTCATTTATTGGATTGAGCTGTTGTGTCATCCAACTCGTGATATGAATTTTTACTGCTAGTACACTCGACTAATAAATCTAACTTGCCATGTTTTCGATTTCATTACAGGTCCTCATATACTGCCGATCATCTGTGCCCCCACAACATCAATGGCCAGTAAGCCAGAAGCTCTTCACTTTGGATGTCATCTATCTCCACAACAAACCTGGTCCCGAGAATTGCCCACAGAAAGTCTATGATGCATTGGTGGATGCCCTTGAGCATGTTAGTGAATACGAGGGCTACATCTTTGAAAGTGGCCAGGGGCTTTCGCGAGTGCTCTTCCGGCACATGTGCATGCTACTGTCGCATCCGCAGCAACGCTGTGCGCAGGATGACATTGACATCCCCAAGTCGCTGACAAAGAAGTCATCTGCGACTGATGCAGCCCGGGTGAAGAGAGCATTCCTGTGTCCAGCCAATGAGACCATTGGGTATGCCAGCAGCACATACTTGGAACTATTGAGTGGCGCATCAGATGTGGGTACGGCCACTGACCAAATCTACTTCTGGTTGGATCCCTTTGTTGATTTTTTATCATTGGGTGAAAGTCTCTTTTGT
Organism: Magnolia officinalis; assembly: GCA_021015155.1. Classification (NCBI taxonomy): domain Eukaryota; kingdom Viridiplantae; phylum Streptophyta; class Magnoliopsida; order Magnoliales; family Magnoliaceae; genus Magnolia; species Magnolia officinalis. The sequence continues at coordinate 109,953,376 of JAJHSJ010000002.1, forward strand.
GTTTTGTCTCTCTCACCTGCAGTTGTATTGATAGTTTGTTTTTCAAAACACTTGTCATATTGCCTTTTTGTACTGTAAAAAAACTTTAGCAGCCTCTTCCTTCAGATTTCAGATCTGACAGGAAATGCCCCCAATCTGTTTTTTTTTTTTTTTTTTTTTTTTTTTTTGTTTTTTTTTCAGGGTATATTTACATTACTTCTACGCTGGACTTTGGTTCTGTTGGGATTGTGTTGGAAATAAACTCCCGTCATTTTTCTAAGAAAAGCATAACAGTTATGGTCAATTTCTGACACCGTATCCATGGATTTCGATTTAATTTTCAACCATTTTTAGCTTCCCAAGGAAATCCAACTTTTGGAGCAATTGGTGGATGATTAGATGATGGATCAAGAGTCGCAATCAAAGGATGCAAGTACTGGTAACATGTGGTTGTGAGTGTTGTCAATGTGAGCCTCTGCCATGGCTAATTCCAGTGCTTGGAAGAAGAGTCCGGTTAGGGCTGCTGACTGTAGGATGTTATTCTAGCATTTTAATTACCCCAATTACTGGAAAGCCCCACCTTATCAAGTTAGAAATTTAGGTTCTTACCACGTGCGGAAGCTATTTTCAAATTGCAGATATAGCTGCAACTGCTGGCAGCAGCAGTTCTTTGCTTTTACCATGAGAAATAAAAATTAGGGGGAGAGAATTTTGAATATCTTCAATGCAATCTTCAAATCCAATTTGATGAGTTAAGAATGTCTTAACTGATGCAATTTTTATCCAACAGTAGGTGGTCCATCAGTTGGACAGTCTAGATTGACCACTTCCTCTTTAATCACCATCCATTTGGTGACCATCAATTGGATCGTTAGGATTATCTTATCAGTCTTAGTTCACAGTCTATGCTTCACTTGCAATTGTCTGATAATCAGTGTGGTTGCATGCATGCATGTACGCTGCGTTTCTTTTTTATGTTGCACTGAACATTTTACCAATCTCCTCCCATCAAAGCTGAGAATATTTATTTATATATTTATTATATAAACAAAATTGAGATATTTTAGATGAATATTCTTCAATTTAGGAGATTGATTCTACACGATTGCTCATGATTCCAAGCAAACATTTTGGTGAGTGGATGCTAACCACCTAATTAATAACTTATAAAATGGATGGTTAATAACATAAATTCAGAGGGTCAAGATCACCTGATTGGTATGATCTGTGAATAATAGCCAGATTGAATGAACCATATTGACAAATCTCTCTCCGAAATTTCTTGGAGATTTTAAAATTTTGACGTTTTTCTTATGATATTATCGGGAAACCTCACTAAAATTTAAAAATAGAAATATTTGTTAAAATTCAAGATAGTTTTGAAAATTTAAATATTTACGTATTTATGGAAATATTCAAAATTTAAATAATTTTGAAATTATAGTGACAAAATTGCAAAAGTGGGAAAAGATGAGATTTTGAAAATCCTAAAGCTGATTTGTGTAATATGGGCAGATTGATTTTTCAAACTGTCATAAGATTTTGAAAATCTTAACTCAAATTTGTCAGAGTGGAATGAACAGACCAGATTGATGATTGGATTTTAGCATAGGTCAAAGCAATTAGCTGTCTTACATACTTCCCCATCTGTAGGACTTTTAACTGCATTATATAATACATGGATCCATGTCACATCAAACTGATAGCTGATAGTCCTTTTACTAAACCTCATTAGGACTATAAACATATGAAATAAGTCCACCTACTGCCGTCCAACTGGTATATAGAACTCCTGATCTGGGCCATCCAATTAACGGCCACTTTAAAAATTGAGATTAAGCTCTTGATTGGGACCATCCAATTGACTGCTACTTTAAAAATCCAGATTAACTTGGGATCAACGAACTTCTTTGCCCACCACATCAACCATCCATAAGTAGGTAGTCCATTAGTTTTAACGGATGAGGATGTCTAACTAATGTGCTGCCTAACCAGGAGTTGGTCAGGATTGGCCTGATTGGATTAGTGTAATCTAAGAAGTAGATATAGAAAGGAAAACCTTTATCAATGGGACAAAAAAAATGCAATGGTGGACGTTCTATCACCACTATTTCCTGTGGTGTGGTCCACTTGAGATTTGGATCTGCTTAATTTTTGGGACCAAGTCCTAAAATGGGCAGGAAAAACGGATGGACGATGCGGATATACAATAAATCATCAAGGTGGGCCCTACGGTAAGGGTAACGCGACCTAATCGGCATCACAGTTTCGATTGGTACATGTTTATGACGTATACACTGAAGAGGGAGTACTGCATCCTTTATTTTTATTATTATTGTTTAAACGGCAAATGATCTCAATCTTTTTGTCTTTTGAGACACAGCTAGAGTTGAAGTCTGATGAGGATTACACTCACGTAAGCATTTCTTAAAATGAGAAATGATCTTAGTGGGCTCGGTGTATCCAAACCATCCAATGCACATACTTGCATTTGGGCTGGTTGGTATCTGCATCATCTATCTGGACCGTCCATTAGGTTTAGACCACTCTTCTTCTGCTACTGTAAAAAATTCTCTCCAATTAGATGGTTCAAATATCCTTGACTGGAACTGTCTTCTATGAAACGATCTTGTCCAACCAATTTTTCATGCCACTGATTATAAGGTTTGAATCATTCGATCAATCAGATTATTATTATTATTATTATTATTATTTAAAGGAAGTCTATGAGAAGTGGGCTGCGCCTAATGGACGGTCTACGCAGGTGATGTGTACCACAATAAGTCCATATGCAACTAGGTGCATGGAAAGGTTTCCATACACTGTACCATTACATCATTAAACATGAACTGGTTCCTAAAATCTACACGCGTGTGGAGCTGTGCCGTCCACATATAGATATAGGCATGCGTGCCAATATGGAAGACGTGGAAGATCTGTGCTTTGCATCAGGTGGGCCACACAGTTTAGATCTTCCTGGCCTAAAATCAAGCCATTAAACATCCCATGTGACCGTACAAAATAAATGGATGGCCATAATAAATTGTTTAACTTTCCGTTTGGTATGTACGTCGTGGCCCATTTTAATCAAGTGGACTCGTTTTTATGTTAGAAGATCTAAATAAGGTAGCCCATTTGATGGGAGGCTCATATCTCACTCACGTGTTCCATCTTGGCACGTGTGCCTGTGTAGATGGCTCTAAACATGAAAGCCTTTTCCTTATCAGTATCGTTTTCTTAATATAAGTAGCTCAATGATAATATAATTAAATATCTTCTTCGCCCTTAGGTGATAGGGTTTCCTAACTTGTATGTGTGGAACATAGGTGGTCCCACAAATGATCACGTGGACCGTTGGATAAGAGAGGTCCACCATGGATTAATCGTGTCTCTAAAATCAACCTTGATCCGATGATAAAATGCATCCGATTTAGAGATTGCAATATGGATGGTACTTTTTTAGTTTTTGCCATCGATTTTGAATGCCCTTATTGGGTCCCACTATGGATGAAGCATATTTCTAAGATCACACTGTTCAAGCTATATTAACCATCCAATTACTGGCCAAGCCAATGGGACGTCCGTGTTGGAAAAGCCATGTGAGCCCCACCATGACGTGTGTGTTTTATCCACGTCCATCCATTTGCAGCTCATTTTGGGGCATGAGCCCAAAAGTGAAGCAGATCCAAATCTAAGGTAGACAACGCCATAGGAAACAACGATGATTGAATGCACACCGTTGAAAACTTCATAATTCAATCACCCATGTTTTTTGTGGTGTGGTCCACCTGAGATTTATATCTGCCTCATGTTTGGGCTCACACCCTAAGATGAACTAGAAAAAATGAATGGACGGCAAGATAAAATACATACGTCATGGTGGACCCGCAATGTACCGATCAGTTCTGACGTTGGTACTGGAGGGGTCACTATCGAATCCGAGGAAGCGGATTAGCTACTGACAGGTTGAGTAGCGATACTGGCTACTGAAGTGACGTGACTAAGTTTTGTGGGCTCCACCATGATGTATGTTTTGTATCCACACCATCCATTTGGAGAGAAAATTTTAGGGCATGATGGAAAGAATGATTCAGATAATTTTAAGGCATGATGGAAAGAATGATTCAGATCCAAATCTCCAGTGGACCCCACCACATAAATCAGTGGGGAGAGTAACGCCCACCACTAAAAACTTCTAATGAACAAAAAAGTTTTTGATCAAGATGATATTTGTGTTTTCCTTTATTTTCTTTGTCAACTCATGAACAGGTGGGATCTCAAATAAAAATATACCGTGATGTTTATTTGAGATCCAACCTGTTAATAAGTTAATACATACATTAAAGAAGGGAAAATACAGATATTATCTTAATCCAAAAACTTTTGGGGCCCTTATGAGTTTTTACTGGTAGGCGTCACTCTCCACAGTTTTCCGTGGGTCCACTTAAGATTTGAATCTGACTCATTCTTTGGCTTATGTCCTAAAATAGTCTCTCTAAATGAATGGCGCGATGAACCCACCCAACTTAGTGACGTCACATCAGTAGAGAGTCTCCTGCTACTGAACTTGTCAGTAGCTAATCCCCGTCCCGGAAACGGATTGGCTACTTCCCCTGCCACCAGCCCTGGCAAGTGGTGGGTGCTCCGTGAGTCCCACCATGATGTATGTGTTTCATCCATTCCTTTCATCCATTTTTACGGATCATTTTAGGTCTTTATGCCAAAAATTAGAAGGATATAAATCTCAGGTGGACCACACCATAGGAAAACAATAGTGATTAGATATCCACCATTAAAATCATCCTAAGGCCTAATGTACTGTTTATTTGACATCCAATCTGTTGATCAGGTCACAAAGGCCCAGATGGAGGGAAAAAACAAAGATCAGCTTGATCCAAATCTTTTATGGCCCCTAAAAGGTTTTTAATGGTCGATGCTCATTCAACACTGTTTACTGTAATGTGGTCCTCTTGAGATTGAGATATATCTAATTTTTGATATAATATCATAAAATGATCTGAAAAAAATAGCTGGACAGCATGGATGAAACACTTACATTATGATGGGGCCCACAGAGTACCGACGACCAGCCATTGGCTCGTGGCAGGGGAGTAGCCAATCCGTTTCCCCGCGTCCCATGCTAAGACTGAGGAGGCGGGTTGTCGTGGCAACCGCCACAGGGATATCCCTGTGTCACGACGTGGGCCAAGTTCTGTAGGCCCGCGATGATGTATGGCCGTCCATTCATTTTTGCGAGCTCAAAAACACATGCTGACCAGACCACAGTTTTTTTATCTCATAGTTTCATCAGAGCCGTTATCAATTCAGGTTTCTATCTCCATCTCAGAGCCGTTATCAATTCAGGTTTCTATCTCCATCTCAATGTCAACCCTCTACCATCTCTACAAGTTAAAAATGCTAACGTGAGCCAGTGTATATATTTTATTAACCCGCGCCAACGAAGTGTACCTTTTCAACTAGCGTTCTAAATTTAAAACGGAGTGGACCACGCGAGCCTGTAGAGTTATAATACTCCCAGTTGCGTTGCGACACCTGGAGAGTCCCATCGATCAATCCAGACGGTCCATTAGGTCTGGAGCATGAATTTTCATGGGCTAATATTGAAAACATATGGTGCAGATGTTGCAGTCTATCTTACATCAATCTGTTTCCCAAGCCATGGATGGGATGGTTCGGATTGCCTCATTAAACAATCTTGTCTTTTCACTATGCCACCCATCAGATGGCTAGAATTTTCTGATCGTTGTGATTTCCATACATGTGATCATCACATTCAAGGTGGGCCCCACACGATCTAATGGTAATTACAATAAGTCCGTACGTTTGAACACACGTGATCGAGTGGGTGCCTTCCCATTCATCTAGTTGCATATGTATTTGTTACCATCCACATCACCTATCTGACCATCCCATTTCCTCTAGTTAGCTCTTCATACGCTGCCTTGAGAAAATCATACCGATCAGATAATCTGAACCGTTAAGTCATTTGAACAAGATGGGTCCATTCACGAATGCCTAGAATCATCCAATTTCTTTGATTTTCCATAATAACAGAGAATAAGGATGAACCAGACCCAACAGATGGTTCAGATAGGTGATATGGATGCTGACGAGTCCAAATGCAACTAGGTGTATGGGAACGTTTCCATGCACTAGCATGGAAACATCACACTGATCTGACAAAATATTAACCATTTGATCAGTGGCCTTTTAAACATGGATGGTCAAGATCATTTACACAAGATAGGTCCAATCAGCAACTTCATCCATCGTGGATTGCTTATATTTCTAAAGAATCACTTGGATAGGCAACCGTAACCATCCCATCCATGGCTTAGAAAAAGGACGGCTACATAAAATAAGGCCAAATCAAGGACGGATTAGATCACCCGATCAGTGCGATTTTTTGCATGGTAGCCGTTGAAATATATTCTGAACTTAATGAACCGTTCAGATCTATCAATTGGACTGTCCAAGTGAACCGACGCAACCAGGAGCATTATAATATAGTGCTCTGAGAGGACTGGAACATTTTTCATTTCTCAATTTAAAAAGGAGACCATGCTCGAAATGACCCCATGGCGCATGTTATCAATAGACCACATGTGGTGCACGTTAGAGGAGTCCGTTAGTTGACTCAGTCTTCCATGTTATACTTGCTGGTTTTGCCCCTTTAAGCAAAGCTGGGGGTAGTCTAAAGACTCTGAAAGCTATTGAATAATACCCACATTTTTAAAATCCACAATCATTGAACAGTATGAAAGGGTGCTTGTTAGCCCATTGAATTAAATATTGCTAACTTACGCCAAATGAGCCATTGAAGTCTGTGGTGCACGTAAGGATGTGGCTTTTATATAAAAAGGGGTGCAGGATAAGAGAATCTACATCACTTGGCTATGGGTATCTGCATATCCTCAGCATCTTTGGAGAATCAAGAGATTGTTATTGAGGGTTATGAGAATGTGGTGTTTGCAGATAAGAGGTTGTGTTCTAATGGGATTCCAAAGCTTGCATCTATCCATTCACAGCAAGGGAAGAAAGGGCCCAACCAGGATTCTGCCATCATATGCCAGGTATGTTTGCGGGTTCTGTCTAAAGTGCACCAGGGTGTGCCCATTTGCTTATCTCGTGCCTAGAGAGGCTATGCTGTCAATGGTTTCCTGCATCTTTAGACATGGAAATATACAATTTTCACCAGCAATACGCTGTTTGGCATCAAGGAAATTAGAATATGATTTGGTAAATTCATGAACTTGTTAAATTTATATATTTGTTTTGGATTTGGATTTAACGGATCTTGAAATTCACTATTTGAAAATCAAACTACAACTATATGAACTTGAGAGCTACAACTATATGAACTTGAGAGCATTTACTGCAAGAGAACAACTTTTATTATTTCTAAGAAATTCTCTCGTTCCATAGATTTACCAAGCCTTTTGGGTTCTTGGGGATTTGCATTTGTCTCCAATATATGAATTTATGAGAATTGGGATTTAGGAAATTTAAAATTTTGGCAAATTTTCAAAGAAATACAAATATGGTTGACTCAATATCAGTGGATTTCATAAATCCCTCGTTGCAAACAGCTCTATATATGCACTAGACTTGCACAGGATTTGGGTGAATGACAAGCGTGGTAAGTGTGCTCTCTAAGCATGTGAGTTAAATTTCTCTTCTTGAAATTATCTTATGCACATGGTTTGTGGGTGATTGCATATATTCATATGAAATATTCTCACTACAAAATGAGAAGGGAACACCCTAACCTTTTATATATATATATATATATATATATATATATATATATATATATATATATATGGGAAAAGGTACTATGTGCTCGAGCTGATGGGACTGTCTCATGAGGTCGAGTTGTGTGGGCCCCACCGTGATGCATTTCGAACATCTACCCCATCAATCAGATGCACCATTCCATCATGGGCCAAAGTCTCAAAAATCAAGTCAATCCGTGACTTGTGTGAGCCACACCACATACAGAAGTTGAGAGGAGGCCGTGCACCATTAAAACATTCATAATCATTTTTTGGGCCCACCGAGATGTGGTTTGCAAATCCAGCCCGTCCATTATGTGTGTCCCACTTGGATGAGGGTTCAGACCAAGTTTCAGACGCATGAAAATTTCAGGTGTGCCCCACCAAGTGCTTTTATATGTTTTTGGCATGTCTTCACATGCTTTTAGATGGTATGGTCCACCTGAGTTCCATATACGGCTGATTTTTGGGATATCCCATAACTTAAAGGGGACCCATCAAATGCACGGTGTTGATGATCGACACGCATCACGGTGGGGTCCACACAGCTCGACCTCACGGGAGCTTATCGTGAGGTCGAGCGCATAGTACCTTTTCCCTTATATATATATATATATATATATATATATATATATATATATATATATATATATATATATATATATATATATATAAGCTCTATACACTAGAGCTCAGTATATGTAACCATTGATTTGTTTCCTTCGACATCTCAAAATCAATGGACCTTTTTATTATGGCTGTCCATATTTTTGGTCCATTGTCCAGAAAGCAGCCTATTGATTAAATGGCCAGAGACATTCTACGGTGGGATTTTTAGGCTCTGGTCCATCTGAGTGGTAGCCCCTTGAAATGGTTTTTGCACTGAGTTTCAGTGTCTGGTTTATTTAGCACAATTGAAATCTCTGTTTTTCTCTCATTTAAGATATCAAAATCTATCACTCAATATTAAGATGTTAAGATCCATGTTTTGTTCACATACTTAAGCAGAAGTTTATTTATTTATTTATATTTTCCAGACCATCCATCTGATGCACCCGCAGGCAAAAGTTTTCACAAGTTGGATGATCCTGACCACCCAACCAACAGATCCAAATGGACGGCTATAAACAAATTGTTTTAACGGTCCACTCTAAGTCCATTGGTTGGATGGTTAAGGTTGTCTGGTTCATATGATTTCTCAAACAAGGCCTGTCTACATTAGGACCCACCTGATAGACTATCCTGATTATCTACAAGGTGGGCCAGTAACTAATCCAACTTGGGTTAATTTGTTATTGAAGGGATATGGCATGGAAGGGGGAGTTTTTTGTGGAGTGTTCGATGGGCATGGAAGAAATGGTCACATAGTAAGCAGATTAGTGAGAGATCGGCTGCCATGGTTGGTATTAAACCAACGGAATGCGATTGCTTCGCTTAATCACATCACTAATGATGATTATGGAGATGTTAATGAAAGCTTAGATGGTGATTTAGTTTCAAGTAAGATATTTGATGGATGGAAAGAGGCATGTCATAGTGCTTTCAAGGCCATGGACAAGGAACTGAAGCTTCATGAGAAATTGGACAGTACTTGTAGTGGGACCACCGCAGTGACCATCATCAAACAGGTACCAGTAATAAACCAAATGTGCAATCATCTCCACCTTCCATCGGTGCTGATGCCAGATGACCCCAACCGTCTGATTGATGGGCCTCCTCTTGAGTGGGTCATACCTGAAATGTCGAATGATCCATAAGTGGGACGTTGATTGGACCGGTAGGACTTACATTCTGGGAGACTTTCAGGGTATGGCCCATTGATTGGACGGTACAGATCACTGGGTGAAAGGTGGGAGTTTCGGGGTATGTATTTTCTTGGGTGTTGTTTGGATGGTTTGAATTGTGATATTTTCAATTTGTATTTTTCCTTGATTAATTAACAGGATGAAGATCTTATTATTGCAATCTTGGCGACTCAAGGGCAATTTTGGGGACCATGTCTGATGAAAGTGCCTTAATAGCCGTTCAGCTAACTACGGATTTAAAGCCCAGCTTACCTGGTAAGTTTTTCTGTATGCCCTCTTTCAGCATCCATTAACTCTCTTAATCCCACACACGTGTGCATAAGGCAGCTGCACCCACCAGTCACACACGCGTTGGCATGGGACAATAGTGTGAGCTCCAGGACATTCATCAGGTGGATCCTGCCATGTAGATGCCTGGGCCCAAAGATCAGGCCACCATTTATTGAGCAAATGGATGGATGTTTCTAACCCGTGCATTTGTGATGAGTGGACCAACCTGATTTTTGAGCTAGGGCATCTAAATGTTGGTAATCGACTAACGGTCACATGCATTGCGTGTGTTCAGACATGTAGCTAGGGCTGTCAATGGCTGGAACGCCAGTCAGGCCAAGCAAAATCAAAATTTTGAATAGGCCCAGCCAGAGAAGTTTTAAAATCTGGGCCGGAGCAGCCCTACATGTAACGATGCATGCATATTTTCCTGACATCATACACGTCTGTGTGGTTATTTCCATACTCATGCCATTGAATCCATCAACATGCAGAAGAAGCAGAGCGTATAACAAAAGCCAATGGTCGGATATTTGCGTTGAGAGAGGAGCCCAGCGTACAGCGTGTATGGTTGCCGGACGATGACTTCCCTGGCCTTGCAATGGCTCGTGCCTTTGGAGACTTCAGGCTAAAAAACTACGGGATAATCGCCACCCCTCAGATTACCCATTATCGCATTAGTAGCAATGATCAGTTTCTTGTTCTAGCAACTGACGGGGTAAGGCCCACTCTTCTCGCTTTCTTTATATTGGTTGATGCAACTGCGTTTGGATTTTTCAAAACAGAAAGAAATGATGCAGGTATCATCTTAATCTTTTCTTGTCGAATGCTGGCCATCGGATGTAGGTATGGGACGTGCTTAGCAATATACAAGTTGCATCAATCGTGTGGTCGGCAGAGAGCGAGGAGGCAGCAGCAAGAATGGTGGTTGATGCAGCAGTTCTTGCCTGGCGACACAAGTTTCCATCTTCAAGGGTGGATGACTGCTCTGCTGTTTGCCTCTTTCTGCAGGAGAGAAGGCAACAACAATAGCTGATGCTGAATAACAGATGAAAAGAAAGAAGATAGTCTTTGTATTTGTCTGCATCCTTGAAAAGAGTCTTTCTTTCTTTAAAGAAGAATTCCATGTTTATAAGAACTATAAGCCTCCTGGCCTGTATTGCACTGAAGGAGCATCGGAAAAGATCTGGTCCATACAGCATTCACCACATGGGCTCATTACCATAATCTTATAGAGGTTCTTAGCCTAATCAGATCATGGATTTTTACTCACTGACTTGGAACGGTGCGTTCCGTCCAGAGTTGAGTCGAGCTGGGTTACCCTCTATTCTCAATCCCAGCTCGCAAAGAACAGAAACAGTTAAATCAACAGTTATTATGATTAGGTAGTTCTTGAAATAAGGGAATAGCTACCATTAGCATTAGATTGAGATCCAAACTTAAAAGAGGTATAAATGATGCTAAATCCAAAGAAACATCATCTTTTTGTTTGTGAGTGATGCAATCATGAGATTAACCACGCCGTGATATATCGTGTTGGATGATCCTAGCCATCTTCTGAAAATGGATGATGACAACCAGTTGTCAATGTTTAATGGCCTGAAGTATAGAATGAAACAAGTATGAAACAAAGATGGCTCCCTCAATTAGCGGCATTGGTTTTCTTTTTTCTGTTTTTTATTCAAGCATTTTCAAACTTAAAGCATGAACATTCTCCAGCAGTGGTTGACATGCAGGACTCGTCCAACACATGTGGCGACCTATACAAAAATCCAAACTTTGTCCGAATTGTGGAGTCCACAGAGGGAGGATCATAGCCCAAAATTCACACTGATTGGTTCCTATCCAACTAATTGGTGCCCATCAAATGAACATGATTAAAAAGAAAAGCACTAGTCTACATTCAATGGACAGAAAGTCCATTGACTAGACAAGATCATCTAATAAAGGTAATTTTTAATTGAAAAATCTGAATCAACAAACATATGCTACGTGTACAGTTGTAGGACCAAACATCAATCTTCATACTCAGACAGTATACTATAAACCCTCTTTAATTTTAAGATCCATACATTTACACACCTTTAATAAATAAGATAGATTTTTTTATTTCAAAAAAGATATAAACAGAATATGGTTGGAGCTAATATGCTTTCTTCCAAAAAAACTAGCATTTTCCCCGTTGTCTTGAATTTGTATGAACTGGAACAGATGAAAATATCTGGCGATCATCAATGATTATGTAATAAAATGCAAAAGTGACAAAGATACCCTCAATGAGGCTAAAGATGGTGACTGTGATGATGAAAAGATTGGATGAAGCAAAATGCATTACAAATTGTTTTAGGATGTCTTGTAGGAATACATGCAACCACGCAGCTTCCGAACTTCTTCTAGCGAGTCTGCTAGCAGATGGTCCACATAGAGGCAGATTCCAGCAGCACTGCAGTTTTAAACACGAAAAGAAATATGTGAGATAATAGCAGTGGCAGTTTATTGGGAGGGAGGGAGGGAGATTTTGGCATCCTGACCTCGATGGACCAAATGGCAGCCATATAACATCCCATCGAAATTTCGGCATCCTGTGCGACAGAATTTTCATGACAACATGATAAAATGAAAAAGCAAAACAGAGGTATTTTCTAGCAGAGAGTTATCTAATTCCCATAGTAATTTCGGCATGCTGTGCCTTAGAATTATGTAAGATGACTTCAAAAGTGAAAAAGAAGAACAAAGATACTTGTTTTTTTTTTTAATAAAAAAAAAATCAGAGAAATATCTATTCTATCATCGAATACAAACACGCTAACGTGTTTACCACACTTAAGAAGGAGAATACGCACTTCGAAAAAAGAAATGATCCAGTGTGATCACCTGCCATGATTTCAGTGTAGGTTTGCTTTGACATTGTTGGATCTCAATCGAGATCGGCAGAGAGCTCATTAGTTGTTACTAGGGAAGATTGGGAAAGAATTAGATCTTGCTAGGGTTTTCAAAAGGAGAGGAGAGCTTATTATTTGCTATTCATTAGGGCTTTTTTCCAAAGGAGAGGTCGGCGGGGTTTCTCTACGAAAAATGTTTCCGGGAAAGAATAAAACAAGAAAGCAGAGAGGGACAGAATGGGAGTTCACAATTTACAGGAGATTTTTTTAAAAGCAGGAATTTTATTAAAAAGCCCAAAGGGCAACAGAAAGGGACAACAACAGGAAAACCAACAGAAAGCAAAGCTAAAACACAACACCCTAACTTGCACGTTAGGAATCCCACTCCCTAATCATAGAAAAAAACCCAGTTAGCAGCATACGGCTTGGAATGACCGGTATTCCCAAAACACCTCTCATTCCGTTCCCACCATACACCCCACATAACAGCCAGTAATGCTATGCGCCAATTCTGTTTGTCAGAGGAAGAAGGGAAACCCTCGTGCCAGGCAATAAAGAGTAGACGCAAATAATGAGGCATGAGCCCTGAAACATTGAATGCCGAAATGATGGAATCCCATACTGCTGCAATGAAAGAGCAATGAATGAATATGTTGTCACTGTTTCTTCAATTCACTTGCATAGAAGACATACGTTGGGCAATATCATCCCTCTTTTGCGGAGATTATCTATAGTTAGGATTCTATTCCTGCCTGCTAGCCAAGCAAAGGCTGTGACTGTTGGCGGGAGCCTTGTAACGCCAAATATGACCAGTGAAAGTGCAGTGGACCTCCTGACCCGGACCCCGAATTAACTTGGGGAAAGATTTCACCGAAAAGATGCCCAAACTGTCTCTAAACCAAAGTGGTTGGTCCAGAAGTTTTGGGTTTGGCTGAATGCCTTCCAAAAGAGCCAGAAAATTAGACATTGCTTCAATTTCTGGGTCAAGGAGATTGTGACATAATGGCAGGGCCCACACGCCCCCTGCTGCAGAGGGAGAGAAACATTCTGCAACTGATAAGGGATGCCTTGAGGAAAGATCTGCAATAGGGGGGAATCTGGATCTAAGTGTGGTCTCCCCCAACCACATGCTGTCCCAGAACTGCACCTTATTCCCACATCCTACTGAAAATCCAATATCAGAGAGAACTTTGCTGCTAAACCGGAAATGGATTTCCAGCAAGGAGAAGCCCTGTACATTAGCTGAATACTTCATCCATATACCCGAGATTGATAGGCCATACTTGTCAACCACCACTTTCCTCCAAAGACTACCTTCCTTCATCATGAAGATCCAAACCCATTTGCCTACGAAGGCTGAATTGACATCCTCTAAATTTTTTATACTTGCTCCACCCTCTTCAATAGGCTTGCACACCTGAGGAGATGGAATTTATTTTTGAAGAGATCTCCCCTGCCAGAGAAAGTTCCTTCACATCTTATTTATTTTGGAGAGGACAGATTTTGGGCAACGAAAGATTGAGATAGAGTATACGGGGAGGTTAGAAAGCCCAGATTTTACAAGGGTAATTCTTCCCCTCAGAGATAAAAGTTTTTCTTTCTGAAGAGCAAGCTTCCTCTCCATCCTTTTGATAACTGCATCCAATAGAGATGGGCCTAGTTTTCCAAGACTCAAAGGAAGGCCCAAATATGAAGTGGGGAAGGATCACGCTTTACATCTCAACACTCTCACTGAAAAGAACATCCCTATTATTCCCCAGAAGTTCAAACTTAGCCAAATTGATCTTCAGGCCAGAAACAAGCTCGAAACATTGAAAGGCTTTTTGCAAATTACTGATTTTCCCAACTTCTGCTTCACAGAATACCAAGTATCGTCCGCGAATTGAAGATGGTTGATTGGAGCCGCTGAATTGGCTACCTTGAATCCCTCGAATAAGCCTACTGATTGACCTCGAATAAGCATCCCACTAAGAGCCTTTGAGACGATGATAAAGAGAAACGGAGATAGGGGATCCCCCTGACAGAGCCCCCTAGATGCTTGAAAGTAGCCAAAGGGAAATCCATTTAAGAGGATAGAAAACTGGGCTGAGGACACACATGTACTCATCCAACCTCTCCATCTGGCCCCAAAAACCAAGCCTACCCAACATATAATCCATAAAATCCCAACCGATATAATCGTAGGCTTTTTCCAGGTCAAGCTTATTGGTACAACCCGATTATCAAGTCAATGAAATCTCGATACCCAAATTGCAAAGAAAGAAAGAAAGAAAAAAAAAAAAATAAAGAAAAAAGAAAACTCACAAGAACAATAGAGTAGAGAGGTAGAGAACTTTTATTGATATCAACATTCTCTTACAAAAACTTAAGGAAATATTCGAATGACTAACTCCTCCATCACTACTCCCTTTTACAAATGCTTAAAGGGATTCTTAATTGAAATCTCTACAACTAAGAGAATCAATCACAATTTATTACAAACTAATCTAATCTTTCTTCATATAGCAAAAGCCTAATGAAAACTAAACATGGAAAGCAATTAAATCTCTAAATCCAACCCATATCTTCAATCATATCAATTACAGCCTCATCACATCTTTAAATTAGCCCCCATATCACCTAAAAATAATAAATTATATTGCTTGATTTAGGTCCTCAAATATGTAAATAGTCAGTCGTAAAACCAGCACATGTTGGGCCGTACAGTGGGTTGGCCTACATCACTTACAAACCATGCCCTTCAAACCAGCCCTACATCACGAGTCAATGCATTCATGGGCTACAAGAGAACAATAAAAATCTATCTTTCAGCAATGAACACCATTTGATGGGGGGAGATAACCTTGGGTAAGTCAAGTTTGATTCTATTGGCTATGACTTTTGCGACAATTAAAATTCAACCTAGGAAATCTACTATATATTTTCCATGTCATCACTTTATCTTCCTACAAACCTAACAAAGTTTTCATTGCCACTTTGCTTTCACCTTTCTCAAGCCAACCCTCTCTTTAATGATTTAGTCCCTTCGAACTTGGTTCTGCATGCAAGCTATGAACCTGGGCCTGGCTAGTGGGCTTGTGCTTGGCCCGTGTAGCTTGAAGGAACTCAGCTGCATTGAGTTGAAAGCGTGATACCTATCATGCTTTGGTCGACATTATCATATTGCTTTGAACAGCACAGATAGACAATGGGCACCAGCCTTTTCTTTGTAGTTTCCTATATTAAGATTTATCTTCCTTCAAACCTCATCAATATGCATAGCAATTAGGTTGGTGTTCTTTCCTAGGCTCTTTCATTTCTTCTATTCATATGTCACCAAAGCATGGGCAATTCTCCTCTCGACTTTCTTCTCCGAACTTACGCATGGTGAGCATGTGAAGGGGCCATTTGGTTCTGGTTGCTTCGGGGGTGAAATTTCCTTCACAGGAATCAAATTCTTATGACCATTATAGAGAAATGGGTAGGTATTGTTATTATCATCATGCTGCACTTTTCTATCAAACAACCATGGGCTACCCGCCAAAATATGGCTTACTTTCGTATGGATAATGTCACACCAAATGGAATCTTCGGAACCTTTACTGAGTGACAAGGTAATCGAGCAGCTTAGATTTACCGGACTGGAAGAGCTATTTAGCCACGCAACTTGGTAGGGTCATGGATGCTTCTCCAACGCTTGTCCACAAGCTCCTCCGACGCCATATTCATACTGCTACCCCTTTCGATAATAATAGTACGTAAGCAGTCAAGGCATGACACACGGGTATGAAAGATATTGATGCTACTAATACAGGAGACGAGAAGAGCCCATCTTTCATTCAACCATCGAGCCAATCATATCATAATTCTCTACATAAACACTGATGGCTTTCTCTTCTCCTTGCTCGTGTTTTGGCTCTCTTCTTCATCACCTTCAACTTCGTCATCTTGTAACAGTGGATTTTTTGGAGTGTGATAACTCTCTTCTTCATCACCTTCAACCACTGTGAGTCGGTGCAATGCCCCAAGCTTCTCAAAGAATTAAAAAACTAGCTCTGATACTAAAAATTAACGCAGGACAGAATAAAGGGGTAGTTCAAACTTAGGTTATGGGATTAACTGATGTTTATAACTGGTTGAACAGGAGTGAAGAGAGATTTATGTGGTGGTCGATGGATCGGAAAATTAAAGAAAAGACTGATAAGAAATAAGGATAATGGACTGAGTCACACAGCCTGAACTAGGGTCCTCTGAGTCTCACCTTAGACCTTCAAATCAAGATTAGAGTCACATCAATTGATCAAAGGTGTCACACCTCTGAAGGGGATTGGATTCGCACCAACAAGGAAGCAAACAAGTGCTGAAATTTTTGCTTTCGCTCATTCATGCTCAAAAGAGAACTAGAACATGGATTTTTTTTTTTTGGAAAGCAATATTAAAGAGAAAAAGAAACGAACAAAGGGGACTGCTGAGGTAGAGAACATGGATTTTTATAGAGAAGAGAGAACTTTTTGAAGAAGCTACATACAATTAATAGTCAATCTACAAAATCTACTACATTATATTTCCCATGTGATACTTCATATTCCTATGCAATTAACTAGTTTTAAATGTCACTTTGTTTTGGGAAACCACCTTCATTAGTTCCCTTGCATTTTATATTTCTCACGCCAAGACCCTCTTTAGTGACTTAAATATCTTATAACCCCAGGCATTTGGGCCTGCATGCAAATTATGCACCTGGGCCTGGGTATGGGCCTAGGTCTGACTCATGGTCTTCGGTATAGCCTAGACTTGGGCCCATCTCCACGATGCACAAAAGATCTCCTCAATGGGATAATCTTAACCCATCAAATTGTGGTCCATTGGTTTGCAAAAGGAGGCGATCGGCCCGTATTAGCCGATGCATAACAGTTTCAGTGGTGACCGATGTGGTATATGCCAAAACCAAATCTTAAACCATGCCACCACAGTACCACCTAAAGGGTTGGTGAGCCCCAAGATCATACAATGCCCAGCCAAGATCATACAATAAATGACCATGCATGTTTCCCCAAACTGAAAATGACAACGTATGTACACCTAAAGGAGGCAGGAAACGTGTTAAAAGTATGGGCTCAAGGACTGGATTTACCTCAACATGTGATATAGCCAGAACACAGCAAGGAAAAGGCCGGTATAGCATGAGTACCACAGCCATTGCAGATGGGGCTTTGAATCATGAAGTGCCAGTCCCTTGACTGCCATCAAACAAGCCAGCACTGCTACACATTCTGGGGAATATTTAGATTGCCATATCAGCAGCAAAACAATGAAATTGCATAATCAAATGCTACATCAGATAAGAGATGTCAATGTTCACAACATTATCCATAGAAATTCAAGAAATGACAGGCTAATTCATGCATTCTGCTTCAAATGCTTACTGCTGAAGAAAACCAACATAAACGGATTTCACAAGTTTCGAGGAACATTCGGTAAGCAACAGGCTGACCTCAAAACCACCATAGCACTTTTAGGACATTTAGGAATACAGTTGTATGGCCCTCAGCCTGAGGATGTACATAAAATACTCGGGCCCTCAGTCTGCACAGCTGGGGTGCATGGTTCAGTGATCCAGACTGTTGAATTTGATGATGCCACCATGGATGGATCATGTTCCAGAAGTCTCTGCATGGGACAATCCTAATCATAATCTTCAACTGGTGGTGTTCAAATCAACGATCAGTAAAAAGATGCAGCAACAACAATTGTGTCGAAGATTGGATGACTAGAATCTTCCAATCTAGGAGACTTTTGGGTCATGATCCATGCATTATTTTCCTGCCAACATTGTGTCGAAGCTGAATAAACTTTTCTACTTAATTGGATGGGCAGAAATGCTAAGGAAAACTATTTACCATGGTGGAGACATACTTTAGAATGTATGCATTTAGAAACGATGCACTTAAGTTGATTAAAATGGAGTTACCAAACAGTGTCTGTCCAAAACCTAGGAGACTGGATCACCAGAGAAAAAATGGCTTTGTTTCAAAACATAGGTAAAGGTGATCTCATTAACACTGCAAAAGTTACCAGCCAAAGACGTGGATTAAAACCATCACAGAATTATACTACATTATTTTTTGAACGATCAGAATAATCCTACATGCTAAATATATTTTTCTAATTTCAATGCATGAGAAATAACATGAAGCGTTCCTTGCAAATGGTTACTTTTCTACCACTGGAAAATTTTCGTGTTTGTATTGACTTGAATGAATACTTGAGAGAAAATTCAGAAACCAAGAGCTCATCTGTTCCAGATCGATTGAGCAAGGATGATAAATAATCATAAAATGAGAATGTAAGCACAAATGGAGCTACATATGCAGTGAGAGCAGCATTACAAGGATAATACTGCTGGAAGGATTTGTACAGTTTATTTGATTTGGTTTTCACAAATATACAGAGACATAGCTGTTTTGTCACATGGTACACTCCAATAAAAACCGGGGTTGTCAAAGGGCCGGGCTTGGGCCAAGCAAAATCAAAATTGTGAATAGGCCCAGCTTTGATAGTTCAAAATCCAGGCCATAGCTGACCCCAGGCCTGGTCCTTGACAGACCTAATTTAAAAAGAATAGATAATGAAGAATAGATAGCTAGATAGAAGAAAGAGAGAGGGAGAAGAGATGGGAGAAAATAAAGGGATGAGAAGTTTCTCTATTCCTGCCTCTGATCCCCTGACTTCTTATTAATACAAATCTAGGAGCCCTAATACAATAGCAAGAGAAGACACAAGTACCCCTGGTATATGGTATACCATAGCTGTATAATAAGAAAAAGAAAAAAGAAAAGATGCACATCGTTCTCCACACTCCCCCTCAAGTTGGAGCATAGATATCACACGCCTAACTTGCCCAAAGTATCCCAAAGAGGCAAAGACAAGAACAACTAGAAGCGTTGATAAGAATATCAGTAATTGAGCATCTGAATGAACAAAGTAAATAACATTTCATGATCAGCATTACAACATAAAATCAAGCAGTGAAGAATGCATGCAAACAGAATAAGCAAAGTGACAAACCTGCAGAAATGACTGTCCATGACTCAATCTCATCCATGAAGTAAGCATGATAGCGCTGTTTGTAAGAGAGAATCAGACACACATCAGCATTTTATAAACAAGACTACAACTAAATGCAATCAAAACTCAGAACCCATTAAGGGATCTCAAACTTGTAATAAGGTGTGAAGTGTGGATGGTGTTTGACTGATGTTGGTTCGCCACAGGTCTAAAGAACCCTACTAAGGGTGTATCAGTATTCAACAGATACACTCGGCCCACAATAGCAAACATGCATGTGTGTAAGATCCAGGCCGTCCAGCAAGCAGTCACCACATGTACATGCTCCAGCCAAATATCAGGCCATTCCACCCACCACGTGCACCATATACGTATGATGAATGTGGACAGTTGATCAATTTTTCTCAAACATGTGCAGCTAACATGATGAGTGGACTGCCTGAATCTTGTAATGAGGTGTGAAGTGTGGATGGTGTTTGACTGATGTTGGTTCGCCACAGATCTAAAGAACCCTACTAAGGGTAGTTGTGTATCAGTATTCAACGGATACAATCGCCCCAAGATTGCAAACATGCTCGTGTGTAAGATCCGGGCCGTCCAGCAAGCAGTCACCGCACGTACATGCTCCAGCCAAATATCAGGCCATTCCACCCACGACATGCGCCATGTGTATGATGAATGTGGACAGTTGATCAATTTTTCTCGACTGTCTATTTTCTCAAACATGTGTAGCTAACATGATGAGTGGACTGCCTGAATCTTGGTAAAGGCAGGTAATGGTGGGGCCTGCCAAATGAATGGCCAGGAGCTTGCACGTGTGCCATGGGGAGTGCAAGTATAAATGTTCAAATACCATCATTTTACTATAGAACCTTGTACGGATGTTAATTTTTTAAAACATTGCAAGTTAACTCACTCACAGGATAGATAAGAATGATAATGGAACTTCTTGTTAATGCTAAATTTTTATCCTCAAATCCTCTGGAGCTACAAAAAGAAGAGATGTGCTAGAGTCTTTTGTTCATTACACTCACCTATGAAAAGACCTAATTAAGAGAGTTGGAGAATTCACATGCACAGCTAGTGTTATAATTCTTTTTCTGAAGCTATCCAAACAAAATTCAAAAGAGATGCCTTACATTTGAAATTTCATTGGTCCCACAAAAATCAAAAGATCTGGGCCATTTTTATATGATTTAAATGCTCCTATATTTAACAAAAACTCGACGAGGTATTATGATCATTTAATCGCTTATCAATGCATATAAGAGTTTTGCATAGCCCAACATGCCTCTCAACATCCAGAAACACCCTGTATGGGAATGACCCGGCCCAAGAAATCAGGTGGGCCAATACTTATGTTGGCAATGTTCCTTAAATAGCCAGTTGTTTTGTACAACTGTCGCCCCACCTAATGGGTTGACCAACCTGATTTATGGGCCAGGTCATCAGTCATCTAAACAGTAGGGCTCACTTGATGAATGGATTGGGTTTTCCACACACATGCCAGGTTGGCACATCTGTGAGGTGCATATGGGCTTGGCAAATGGCTGAATATAAATACACCATTCTAATCCAGCGCAGGTTAAACAACTTCTTTATCAGTGTTGTGTTTGGATGCACTATTAAATTTAATTGCAGTAATCAGTTTAACGGAGAGGAAATAACCAAATGGAAATTGCCTTCCTTATTATTCGTAATGACAGGAGTAGCCCCGAGATAGCAATTGCATTCCGTTCGAGTCCAACGTGAGACTAACACAATTGCAGTTTGAGGTGATTAGGATTTGAAATTCTAATTTTTGAAAATTTGCAGCTTATGATTGGCATTATGACTTGATCATTTCCTGTGTATCGAACCAATTATCGCAATTCAATTAGATAGCACATACAAACGCAACCTAAATCAGCTTTCTCTTACACCTGGTCAATGGTTCGATTATCCATAGGTGGTGAAATCCCACTACAGCGTGAGTGTGTGTGCGCGTGTTTAAAAAAAAAAAAAAAACAAAAAACACCCTGTGGAGGTTTTTCTTACCAATTCCCAAGGCGATGAAGCTTGCTGAAAGATGGAAAAGATGAGAAACGCAGAAAAGCAAAGGATGAGGACTGCAAAAACAACCTATGAAGACCAGATAACAAAAGAAAATTAAACTTTTATATTAAATTTTGCAATCGATGCGTGTACGAAATTCATTTATTTTTTTTTCAATTATTCATACCCTCCAGAGAAAACTCTGCTGAGCATGATTCCTCTCAAAGGACCGAACAAGCTCCTCTTGCTCTGCCACAAGCCATAGCGTAAATTAAAATAGGATTAGATCCATGCATACAGCACGACTGTCAGGGATCTGGGCCGTTCATCAGGTAGGGTAAGCTGTGAACATGTCATGGACCAAAAAATGTCGGTCCATTAATCAGGCAGGCCAAGGTATTGGGAAAAAAAAATAAAAAAATCTAACAGAAAACATTAAACATGCATGTGTTGCCCACTTGATGAGTGCACTGCCCTGCTTTTTGGTACAGGGGATCTTCAGCGCCCCCTACCTGATGAATGGCAGGGATCTCTGACAATTGTTTTGTACGCATCGGATGAAGTCGAGATGTGAAGATCGAGCAAGAGAGAAATGGAGAAAGGAAACCCTAGTTTTCTGAGAGATAGAGACCTTGAGTATCGATGGGTTGGAAATCGTCGCGAGTGGGAAGGGAGAATTTATCGTCGTCGCCTGGAGATCTTCTCCTCCATTTTCTCGACAGTTTCATCGTCCTGAGCCGTTGTAGCAGCAGCAACTTCTGCATGCCAGCACCGGCGAATTTGAAGGGGTCGTTAGATCAGGTCCAGTGAAATACGCGCGATACCTGTCCATTTCAGAAGAAAAAAGTACATTGTGTTTGGTACTCTGGAAAGGAATGATGGTTGATACACAGGCATTCGGAAATTGTACACACGGTATGTATAAATGCCCAAATTGTACCACCCACCTCATACCAGAGTCCTAAAATCAGATTATTTGAACTATCTTGACCTCTTATTCGCTTACACTTGCATGCTCAATTCCTAACGTTGCCTATTTAATCATCTTGACTGTCCAAACAAATGACCAGCAATAGAAGTTCTGGATGCAACCAAAGTTCACTCCGAATAACAATGACGTGGCATGATGAAAAACAAAGTGGATTATGTGCGGCCCACCTCACACAAGACGGTCGGCCCTTACCATGGCCCCCACCTGGCCTAGTTGTATTTATATTTTTTTCATATCATTTTAAAGCATGAGGACAAAAATGAAGAAGATCCAAGACCATACTAGAGGAAATAGTTGCGACTAAATGCGGTGCCATTAAAAACTTCCTAAAGCCCACATAATATTTATGTAATGTTTATTTGCCATCCAATCTATTAATAAGATAATAAATTTGGATGAAAAAAAAAAAAAAAAAACAATATAAGCTTGATCCAAAACTTTTATAGCCCATTAACAATTAATCCTCACTATTTCCTAAGGTATGGCTCACCTGAGATTTGGAAATGTTTCATTTTTGAGCTCATTCCCTGAAATGACCTGTAAAAACAGATGGACGGCATGCGTGCGCGCGCGCGCGCGCACACCACCACACACACACACACACACAACACACACATATATATATATATATATATATATATATATATATATATATATATATAATACATCAAGTGAGCCCATGGTAAGGCTAGACCGAAGAAAAATTACTACATGCACGCAGACAATAAATAATACTCTTTTTCATTGGGCTACATATTGTTATTGAGGGATTCATGTAATCAGTGTGATCCATGTCCTCTCATGGACAACCGATCTGGTCATGCTTCCTTAGAAGCGTGGTGTCAGCCTAGCTGTGCTCCAGCTATTCTAGAGATATTTGTTAGGCCTGTTTGGGAGCATGGATTTGGAACCCCCTGGATTAGCAAACCCCAGGATTGGAAACCCCGTGAATTGACAATCCTCTCAGTGTGTTTGGCACCTGGAGTGTGAATCAACTTTAATTCAAAAATACCTATACATGACATATTTACAGGGGTTTGAATTTAATTACTAAATCAACTTTAATATCCCCAATTAGTAAGATATATAATTTTTGACACTAGTTGTGATAAGCTCGCTAAAATATATGTTTTGCCTAAAAATGATGAAATTCCAAGTCTCAGATGGATGGCAGGCACAAGATCATGTCTAAGTGACTAACCAACGATTTTTAATCGTTGATTAATATAGACAATGTTTGGACAGTGTTGGATAATATTTGGACGGTGCTGATCATCATTAGTGGGCCATGTGCCCAGCAGAATGATAGTGTACAGTGACATACATTTATACATGTAACTATTGAAATGATTTTAGGTGTAATCTAAGCTCTCACCCTGGATTACAAACCCCCTCAAAGAGGGGATTGGAAACCCCCTGGATTGCAATCCCCAGTTGCTTTATGCTGCCAAACAACCAAGGGGATTTGAAACCCCCTCCAATCCCCTCCAATCCAAGGTGCCAAACGACCCCTTGGTTGTTACGCACGACTTGGCAGATGTGACCATGTTCTTTTTGGAAACGGATCGGCTACTCCCACTGCCACCAGCCAATGGCTGGTGGTCGGTGCTATGTGGGCCCCACCATGAGTAAGTGTTTCATCCATGCCATCCATCTATTTTTTCAGATAATTTTATTGCATAAGACCAAAAATGAGGTATATTCCAATCTCAACTGGACCACATTACAGGAAACAGTATTGAATGAGCGTGAACCATTAAAAACCTTTTGGGGGCTACGAAAGTTTTGGATCAAGCTGATCTTTGGTTTTTCCCTTCATCTGGTCCTGTATGACCTAATCACCAGATTGGATGTCAAATAAATAATACAGTGGGCCTTAGGAAAATTTTAATGGTGGATATCCAATCACCATTGTTTTCCTGTGGTGTGGTCTACCTGAGATTTATATCCCTATCATTTTTGGTATAAAATTCTAAAATAATTTGTAAAAATGGATGAACAGAATGGATGAAACACATACATCATAGTGGGCCCACATAGCACCGACCACCAGCCACAGGGCTGGTGGCAGGGGGAGTAGCCAATCCGTTTCCGTTCTTTTTGACCGACGCCTCATTCCTCTTCTACTATCACGGAGACTCGCCCAAATTGGAGTTAAATCGCCTAACTCAGCCTAAATTGGAGGTGAATTGGGAGTGTCAATCGAGTTAAGAGTTGACAATTACAAGTCTACAATCCATGAATATGTCATATGGAAGTGATTGATTACCTTCTCACCAAATCACCAGGGATGTCACTTATGGCCTGAGGTTGTGAGATTTGATTGAGCCATGTGTCATGTGAGAGATGAGCCCACAAATATGTACTCAAGTAGCCCTATCTTTGTCTGCAACATGTGGTGGAATCGAATTCCACCAAAGAGGGTCAGGGGATATTTATGATGATTCGGTTACCAGGCAATCCCTGTCCATCAATTTCTTCAGCTCATCCTAGAATGCAAAGTCTAACCAGAAAAATCCAAAACTTGAGCAGGGCACACCACAAAAAATAGTGGGGACCGAACCGCCATCATCGGAGCTTTCTAGGGCATGGAATTGGTGGATCAGACTAATTTTTATGTTTTCAATTCATCCCAATGGTATACCCTTGTGAATGGCATGTTAACATCAAGGTGGGCCCCAAAAGGTTTCAACATTTGGTATTTCCATCCCCACATTAGGAAGGGATTGCCTGGTGTGGTGGTGTACTGATGTCACTAAGTTCTATGAGCCCACCGTACTGTAGTTTTTTTTTTTTTTTTTTTTTTTTTTTTGGGTTAGCTTGTTAGTACACACCCATGTCAGTACACACACTCCATGTTAGCCACCCCCACTAGGGATCGATACACCATAATGTAGTCATTATATCCATGTTATCCATTCACTTGGCAGGATTGTTCCAAGGCATAAGCCTAAAAAAAGTCCACCACAAAACGCCGTTGAAACATTCCTAAGGCCAACCATGATGTTTATTTGCCATCAAAATTGTTCATGAGGTCACACAGACCTGGATGAAGAAAAAAAAAAAAAAAAAACAAATATCAAATTGATCCCAAACTTCGGTGACCCAAGAAGGTTTCAATGGTTGATGTTGAATCCCCACTGCCTTCTACAGTATGGTCCACTTGAGCTTTGGATCTATCTTATTTTTGTGCTCAAGCCTCTGAACGTTCACCAAATGAACAGATGATTTGGATATAACACATATATAATGGTAAAACTTAGTGATGTCAAGGCATCATTGAGGTCGGTGGTGTGTGGCACACACCCAATCCATTTCTCGCTGTTAGCTGTTGTGTGGACGACTTGAGTTGTAGATATCTCTCATTTTTTAGCTCATGTCCTAACATGAGCTGGTGAAACTGATGGATGGTGATGTAATATGGATATCATGGTGCGCCCCACTTAGCTTCCACATACAGGAACTTCCTGTTTGCAGGGCACGTGGAATTTGCCTCCGTACAAATGGGCTTGCGTAGTAGCATGTTGGGCTATATTACCATAAGGACTTCCGGAAATGGGGACTGACCCCAGGCGCAAGGGAATGGCATGCATAATGGGCCGCTGTTAACGCACCATTCAGAGTTCAGTTCCTATTAAGGGCACTGTACCGTCCATCCAGCTGAGGCACACGTTTGCCTGCTGAGATAATTTGAATAATCTGTATGGCCTGTGATATCATGATGGCCACAATCCAAATCAGAACGAATTCAGTAGCTATTGGCTGATATTTAAAACAAAGCAATCAATTGATTATTGGGTCGTTGCCCACCCACACTCAATGGGCAAAAACTTCACAAATCAAATGACTGTGATCGCCTGCCACAATGGGGTCCATCACACGGAATACCCCATTCATTTGAAAGTTGTTTGCAAAATGAAAATGCTACTATAAACACTTGATTTGATATATCGACTCCCTTGAATTGGAATTCAGAATTTAAAGTTGACTTGTTATACGGTTACAATTTGTTAAACGGTTAAAGTAAACCATCCGACGGTTTCAAAATTCAACCAATTTCAATCCTGGATTCTCTCATGCCTAATATAGGGGAACGACTCCATGTTATCCATCCTGTCCATCCAAGAAATCTAGATGGTACAAAACTCAGGTGGACAACACCATAGGGTAATGGTGAAAATTTTGCCTTAAAAACCCTAAATTCAGAGTGTGACTTCACTTCTCTGTTACTTCATCTTGGTGAGGCATATCAGATGCCAACATAAACCAACATGGGCACACATAGCCAGCGGTGGGAGTCCCCACCCAACTGTTCTCTATGGTAGACTTCGGGGCCCATTTGGGAGCTTGTATTTGGATCAGCCTGATTTTTGGGTTCCATTGTGAATATGAGGCAGCAGATCTAAGGGTCCATTTGGGAGCTTTGTATTTGAAATGCATTGGAATCCAAATCACAAATCAAGGTGATTCCAAATTCTCAATTGTGTCTGGCAACTTATATTCAAAATGCATTGCAATCCAAAAATAGAAATGCAAAAAGTATTTATAGGAATTTAAATCTAATAACTAAACCAACTTTAATATCTCAAATTAGTATACATATGATATTTGAAAAAAAAATGATTGTAATAAACCCATTGAAACGTATATATTTTAACAAAAAAAAAAGGATAAAATTTCAGACCTCCGATAGGCCACAAGCATTGGATCACAATTGAGTGCATCGCAAATGTTTTCTAAGCATCAATTTACATGACCAATGTTTGGGACTCTTTGGATCATTCTATTGATGTGATTTTAGTGTATAATTTGATTGTTTTTATCCTCCACATGCCACTTGTAGAATGAATTTGTAACCTAGCAACACCTTTATTACACATGTGACTCTCTTGACAGGGATTTGAATTCAAATCTTCAAATCACAGCAAAACTATGTATTTCAAATACTTCTTCTTCTTTTTTGCTTGTTTGTTTGTTAGCTTGTTGATACACCCTACTGTCTGTTCACACTTCACTGTTAGCCACCCCCACTAGGGATCGATACCAAGACCTCAGTGTTGAAACGAAGTATCTTTCACTCAGTCTACCACTTGAGCTATTTCAAATACATCTAAATCCGCACCACCAAGTGACTTTCAGATTGTGAATACGCTCAAATACACTCAAATCCACACTGCCAAACGACCCCTGACGGATGGGGTGGATCTCATGCATGTTCCCCCATGTTGCACTCGGTTAACAGTAGTCACTAGCCACGTACATATGCAGCACAGTTCTTTGGAGAACTCTTTTAGAAAGAAGCCAGCCTGATTGCCTAGAGATCAGATCACCTACATCAAGCTGCTGATCTGGCATGCAGCCTCACTTACCCAGCAATGTGTCACACGTGCTGATTTTTGAGAGGGGTGATCTTCATGGTGCCAGGCTGATATTCAAGACAGGTGATCTTCTCACGGTGGCTAGAGTATCGCATACACATGACACATTGACCAGAAAAATGAGCCTGCTTGGTAAACTAGCATGCAGCCTATTATAGAATAATGTTCTCAAATTTTATTTTATTTTTTGAAAGATAACACTAACAGGGTTGAACCTGGATCACCCATGCGCTACACAGTCTCTACCAGCTCACTTAATGAGGAAGAGACGAATGTTCTCTATTCCTGTAAATTCTCCATGGAATTTGATACGAACGGAAGAAGAGGAAATCTGAAATTTTGAAAACCGGGGGTAAGTACCACCTAGGGTGGAAATGCGCTGTGGCAACTGCAAGCCAACCACTTCGACCTGCTTAAAAGTTGAGATTGGCCTCAGGAAGACCTTAGCCTGACCCAACAGAGACATATATACATCTTATTTCCTATATAAGTAGACAGTGTTGATAATGGCATGCTTGCCTTAGTGGTAGAAATTCGTGGAGCCTCGCAAAGGGCCATCACAATACAAATTTTTTTTTTTTCACAAATGAACCGGATCACATGAGCTTAGGATCAGGAATCTGCTCGTGGATCTGGTCCAGTCATCTCATCTTGGGTAATGAGAAAAGCTGTGACCTAGATTCTGGGCCCGTCTAGTACATAGCATGGGCTCAACTGATTACCTGACTGGAACCTATACCCATTGCAAACCCTAGTTCCACCTGGCGGCAGGTCACTTAATGGCTTCAAGCAGTCCTCACTTCCAAATGTGCCTTTCAGAGTAGCTTAGATACCATTCATTTGTTGAAAGCCGAAAGTACATGAAAATACTAGGCAATCATGATATGCTACCCAACTCATGCAAAGTAAGCTAAATACATGCTACCCAACTCATGTAAAGTAAGCTAAATACATGCATTTCAAAGGGAGATTTGTCAGCGTAGCTCCTGCTTGAAGCTTGTTCTATCTGCTTGCCCCTGCTGCCCCACCGTGTGTGATGCAGACCATCCATCTGGAAGTCCCCACCAAATGGTTCCTATGTGAGAGGGGAAAAAATACTCCAGAAAAGTAGTTCCTAATCTCACTTTAGCATCAACGGTGATGATCTCCAATCAGCAAGATTGCTTTACATGTTGACCATACATTAGGATCTTCTAGATGAATGGTGTGGATCATCATGTGGTGGGTGGAAGGGGCAAGCACGGGAGAGCCTTCTAACAAACCTCTTTCAAAGCAAACCTGAGTTGTTTTATGGAGGAAACCCTCAAGCCGTTCCTGAAATTTCCAGGCCTGGATACATCAACGGAAAAATCCTACAGAAACATTCAAATCTTCTGTTAATTTGGGTAAAAGCCTGAATCATCTGTTGTTGTATCATTGAGTTGTCAAATTTGTGCTTGAGAGTGCATCTGGTTGCACCAAATCAACCAGACACGCCCTGAATAAAAAAACAAAAAAACAAAAAAACAAAACAAAAGGCAAAATGCTGATGTTACCAACTGAAGGGCAGAGTGAGAACACGACGAAGATAATTTCTTATTACCTTTGTCAAACAATACCTTATCTTTATCTGTTATAAAGAAGAGCATCCCAGAAATATATCCGAGCCAAAAGGAAATATGATTCCTTATACTGTGGTGTGTCTCCATTTGTTTCAGGAAACTCAGGTTTGTTGATCTTTCATGTTTTCTCCAAACAGGTCATCGTAAGAAACAGGGACTCGAATCCTTTTCAAAGCAGATACACGTCCCCCATCAGAATCTGAAAGTGCATGTTCATGTTTTACTTCTGATGATGGCTGAGAACTCCCTGGAACTTGGTCTCCAACCCCATCAGATGCATGTCCAATTTTCTGAGAAGAGTCTTCTATGTTTTCTTTTGGCATCTGTCTAATGTTTTTTTGCCTAAATTGCTTCTGCAATGAAACCAAGAATTGAGAAGTTAAGAGCATATAGGTCAAAATGTGATAGGTCCAAGATATTTGTACTGTGAGATTTTTTTATTTTTTATTCCTTAAAGAAGAATCCTGAATGTCTGAATGGGCCCATATGCCATTTTAAATTGTGCTTTTGAAGATGTTGGCACCAACTCCTCGAACCTTTTTTTTTTTTTTAAAAACACACGCACACACACCCCCACACACTCACGCCGTAGTGGAATTTCACCACCTATGGATACTCGAACCCTTGACCGGGTGTTGAAACTCCTAAGAGTCTACCACTGGAGCAAGAGTAAGGATCCAACTCCTCGAACCTTTGACTTAGAGGTTAAGAAACCATTACATGGCTTGTAAAGAAGAGGAATGGTTAAGAAACTAATGCAAGGGCATTTTCACACTAGGCTCGAGTATGATGCCTGTGGGATGTAGAGCCACACTCGGGGTGGGTCGTGTGAGGCGGGCCCCACCCATGTGAGGCGGGTGGCTTGTGTGAAGCGGAACCCATGTGAAGTGAAGCCCATGAGGGGGTTCGGCCAAGGTCCTAACCCATGGGATGTGGGGCCTGGGCTATGAGATAAAGGGGTTAATTTGTCATGCTCTATCAGTTCGAGCTTTTAGAGCAAGTGGTTAATTGTCCTACATCAAAGTGGTATCAGAGTGGGAGGTCTCGTGTTTGAAACTCCTCATCGGGGGTGATTAATGTAGGAGCATTTTCATATCGGGCTCAAAACACGTGCTACATTAGCATGTGTAGGCACATGTAGATGTGACTGTTGGCTTAACAGAGCTCCATTAACCATAACTTAAATCCATGATGTCTGTGACATAGCAAACGGGTATTAACCACATAAAACTAAATGATGCTCCCTATAGATAGTTTTCTCACCTCAAACTCCTTTCCCCTTGCCATTATTTCTTTGTAGGCCTTTGGTTCGCGTGTTTTCAGAATGTTCCACAATATACCGCCACCTGTGCGGAAACGCTTGCCATCAGTGGTTAACTGGCCGCCAAAACCCTGAATTGTATCCACCTGCAGGGGGGCAGATGTGATCAGAAACCCTGGATGGACAATGAATCTTTTAGGGAAAAATTGAAGAAAGGACCACAATAAGTTTCATAAGTTTCATCATTAAACAAGATTCAAACAAGTTCTGCAGCAACATGAGGTGTAAACATGAAGTCTGATGATAAACAGAAAACATCGAATCAGTCGCGTTATCTTTGAGAAGATTCACGTTTATAGCATAGCACCAATGTGGTTTGCAGAAATTCATATCACCAAGAACATGCATTTCAACCTGCATGCTTATAATACTCTCCCAGGCAAACCTTATTGCAGGTTACTTGCTTTAGCTTGAGCCCGTACTTCATACAGTCCTTGATGCTACATCGTAGGAAATTTTCTCAAGTAGTCCAAATATGCATGTGATGTAATAAAAATGTCTCTGCATGGTAGCAATTGATGTCAGGTGGGCAGCCAGTTGTCAAACTTTTGCAAAGGTAAAGGGGAAAAAGGATTTGTAAAGCCGAAGCCAAATAGTTGGAACATGACGATGATGATGGTGGTGGCAGTGGTGATGTGCGTACATTTCCATATTTAGTATAGAACTGGAACATGATGCCAACTGGGGTTTTGGAAATTAGAACAATCAAAATGTTAGAATATGGCCTAAAAACATGTGCCTGCAGTGTGACAAAGCAGCGTACAAGCACAGTTAGATTTGTTCCCAATTTAAATGCATTGTCAAATTTAATAAATTTACTTTTAATGAAGCTAAGACATCTCTACCAAAGTTAGAAATCACACACAAGTCCACATATCATGATGGACACTGTCAGCCATTACATGTAATGCACAGACCTGCTAAAGGGGATGAATGCATCAGCACAATTTTCTTCTTTTTTGTTCTAAATAATTTCTGCTCCAAGAATTTTCTTCATGCTATATCTCTCTTAAAAAAGAAGAAGAAAAAGAACAAGAAAAAAGAAAAATAAAAATATATTCATGAATACAGAAAACCACACAGAATAACACTATTAAGTTACCAAAATCACACACCTTGCATTGATTGCAAATGAACAAACAACATTAACCTGGATTTTTCTGCTAAACATAATCACAAGAACTCTATAAACCTACTGAAGTTCTCTATAAAAGGCAACACATGATAGTAAGTATAAAAACTATGCCAATTCTTGGTAGCTTCACAGATATGCTTTGTTTTGGACAATCCAAGGATTCCATTGTTAAAACAGCCATTGTAAATAACAAGTTTATTAGCTGTTGCAAGCCTCATTCATCAATGGCTGTATTATATACGGCATATAGTGATGCAAGACAATTAACCACTTGCTGAGTATGGCGAATTAATCCCTTTTATCTCATTGCACAGGCTCCACATCCATGGGTTAGGTCCTCAGCCGAACCCTCCTCGTGGGCCCCAAATCACATGGTTCCGCCTTACACGGGCCGCCCACCTGAGTGTGCCCCCACATCCCATATGCCACCTCACTCGAGCCCGGTGTGAAAATGCCCACGCATTATGTAGCCAATCAACCTTTTTTTTTTTTTTTTTCTTTTTTGGAAAATAACAAAAAAATTGTTAAAAAACTGAAACTTACACATCAAACAGTAGCATAGAAGAGAATGTCTGTTCATATATGTTAAGTTCAAACTTCATATATTATTTGCTTGTTTATAAAATTTAAAAAAAAAAAAAAAGATTGTTGAATCTCTTAATGAAATTAGTACTAGATAAGTTGTTGTCTATGACCTACACTGACACAAAATTACAGAGCATGAAAAAGTATAGAAACTCTACCTCTTTGACGAGATCGCTTACAACAGAAGCACCCAGGACGCCAACAGCATTCCAAACCAGGTATGATTTCTTCTCCTTCAAGTTCCTACAGGTATCTATAACAAACCTGCAAAAGATTGTGGCCATTCAATTCAAAAAAAACAAAAAAAAAAAAAAAAAAAAACAGTTGAAATAACCAAACCCAACAGAGACAATAGACAAAGGGAGGAAAAAAATGTTTCATTCCCACTAGATGACTAAGGTTGTGTTCGGACTTTTAATAAATGATTGGACTGAATTTTGATCATCCATTTTATTGAACTAAAGATTGCAATTTAATTCAACAGCCCATCCAACAGAGGGAAGCAAAACAAGTCCTAAACTCCTAATCGATGGAAAACAAAACAATTCCTTTTGTTCAGAATTTCTAGAACATAACCTTTTGGCAAACCCTTCTCTTCTTTCTTATCTAAATAGTTTACGCTATTTGGGGCATTGTCTCTATTTGGGTGTAATTAAAGTCCCTGAAAGTCTTTAGACTGAAAACTTTACTTCAAGACCTTTGTAAACTCTTCATTCCAACTCTTTACCTATCAAGCCTCAACATTTGTTTAAAAAAATTAAATCTATAGAAGAGGGGAGATGCAATATCCAGCTTCCCAAACGTCCCCCTCCCTCCCAAATGACTCTCTAGACTGGATGCACTTTTATAGGCCACCTAATGATTGGGTTAGTCTGTCCTTTGGGCCGAGGCTTTATCACAATGGGACTCCAACTCAATGGATATCTTAAATCTCACTCACGTGTGCCAACACAATGACGTGATTTACTGCTTCAAGCTCTCCCATGTGAATACCCACAAATTGGATCATAGCAACTCTCTAAAAGTAACAAACCATGATAAATTCTTTAGGAGTCGTTTGGATGGTGGTAAATGAGGCAAGTTGTAAACAATTTACTAGTAAATCATTTACAACTTGCATTTGGATGCCCCAAAATGCTTGTAAATCATTTACTAGTTGTAAATGATTTACCACCTTTTCACCCTTTTCATTTGCTAGCAAAAAGCTGAGATTTCATTTGCTAGCAACTGATTTACCAGCAAGAAGCCTCCAACAGCTCTTTTTTTGAAGGCTGGGAGATACGCACCTCCCTCTCTCCATTGTATCTGGCAACGGCAGCAAATCTTGCTACCGGCCTTATAAAAGAGTATTTGAATTCGTCGGCCCACTTTTGTGGCTCACCTATTGCTTGGTTTCATGTGAGGATAAACCCTCAGCTTTAGTGAGATGGGCTTAACCCAATGATCCACTTTAAAATCCACTCTCATATGTCATTTGAATGTTTTTTAATGAATTACCTTTCTAAACTATCTCAGGTGTGAATACTCAATTACAAGATATAAACCATTTGCAGGCTATCCAAACACTATAAATGATTTACTAGTAAATCATTTACAACTTAAAGCCAAACAGGCAGGCTGTAAATCATTTGCAGGCCGCAAATGATTTACTAGTAAATCATTTACAACTTAAACCATTTATCACCATCCGAATGACCCCTTACATATCGGGACTTCCCACGTATGTGATAGACCATAACTTTTTAACAGTGAAAGAGTTCACCAATGAAGAGTTTACACAACTGAGATTTTACTCACATCCAAACACCCACAGTTTTTAACGTATCAAACACATTAACCACTCCAATAATAGCAATTGCTTGTTAATTTTTCTATTTTCATAACTTCAGAGTAGATTTCCGGGCCAAAGCAGGACAGACCGGGTCTGATTGGTTGGACGGAACCTCCCAAAAAACAGTTCAATGTCCGTTCCAGGGTTTTAAAACATTGCTTAAAACTATACTCCTAGAGAACTCGGGAACTTTGACAGAATTCAGCAGGTATAGGGTTTACAGATCGAAATCCACAGATCTAACTCACACAAACAAATGAAATCCAATTCCATGAAAGTAAAATAATGAAGATGGTAAAAAAATTCATTTCCTTCTTACAGTTACTGAAATTTATTTTACCTGTTAATGTCGGCAATGTTCGAAGCGGGTCGGCTGTTCTTGTTCTTCTTATTCTTCTTCTTCGCCCTCCGTCTCCAGTTCTTGCTCCGAGGTTCTTGCTTCCTTGTTTTATCATCACCGTCCTTCATCAGATCGATGGCTGAGATTTTCTCGTCATGATCTCTATCTAGGGTTTCTGCATCGAGCATCTCGGCATCTTCCGTGTATGGTTCTAGTTCTCCTTCTTCCAGGGTTTGTTCTTCTTCTTCCTCGTAGATTGCTTCCAACACGCTCTCGCTTCCTTCCATTTGAAAACAGGCTTGAAGAATTTTCAAGATTGGGTATTTATACACACCTCAGCGCTTGCTACTTGTTCGCTGTTTGCCCCTATTTTGCGCCGGGATGGAACAAGATTTAACCTACGCCCATGGGAGGTGTTGAGGCGACCCGGATTGCGTACTGACGCTGTCAGTAGCCAGTAGCTACGGTCCTCTGTCCTCTGTGGGACCCACTATGATGTATGTGTTTGATCCACGCAGTAAAGATCATTTTAGTGCATGAAATGGAAAATGAGACAGATCCAAATCTCACGTTGACCACACCATAGGAAACATTAGTGATTCAACGCTCATCATTAAAAACTTATCGAGGCCACAAAAGTTTCGAATGAAACTGATATTTGTGTTTTCATTTCATCTATGTCTTTATCACCTAATCACGTTCCATGGCAAGTAAACATTAAAGTGGGCCCTATAAAATTTTTAACAGGGGGCATCCAATCACGACTGTTTTCTTGCAGTGTGGTCAACTTAAGATTTGGATCTGTCTCCTTTTCTTAGTCATGACTTAAAATGATCTCGAAAAATAAATGAACGACGTGGATAAAACATATATGTCATGGTGGGGCCACATAGCACTGTCCAGTAGCCACCTCTCTACTGTCAGCGTCACTAGATAATCCGCGTGCGAGTTGGGGGGGAGGGGCTTGAATCGCCGAGTTTCCAATTGCGCCTAAAAATCAGGGCCGTTTAGGTCACTAACGGACCTGTTTCCCGGCTTGGGCGGTACCTTAATGGGAACATTGGCAAACCTAGGCATGACTCGGCCCACTGGTCACGTGGTCACGTGTTCGAGCTCATGGTAATTCTCGTTCGATCTGTATGGGCCCCTGCCCATGGTGTATATTTGGAATGCAAGTCTCGATCTGGTTAATCAGCTCATAATCATGCGCCTAAAACCTACGTTAACACTTGGTGTGGCCCACCTGAGTTTTGGTGCGTCTTTTGATCTGGATCGGTGTGATCGGTTGAATGACAGTGTATTCCCTAAGTGGTGGTGGTCAGACATACATACACAAGACAGTGGACCCCATATTCCATCTTTAGGTGTGGCAGGTAGGACCCATCCCTGTTCCATTGTATATCTACGGTTATTCTGTTTTGTCTCAAGAGCAGGTTAGGTGTGGCCCTAACCCTAGGACCCACCTTGATGTATTTCTTCTATATCTATGCGGTCTATCTGTTTTGTCAGATTATTTGAAGGCATGAGCTAAAAAATGGAGAACATCCAAATCTCAAGTTGACCATACTATAGGAAACGGTGGTGATTGAATGCTGAAGCTTAAAAAACGTGGCAGATCCTAATGTAAGGTTTTGTAATATTAATTTGCCATTTAACCCGTTGATAAGGTCACATAAACTTGAATGAATGGATAAAATAAATATTAGCTTGATCCAAATGTTTCGTGGTCCATTAATGGTCAATCACGCCTGTTTCCTATGGTATGGTCCACCTGAAATTTGGATCTACTTCAGTTTTGAGCTCGTGCTTAAAATGATCTTACAAAACAGGTAGACAGCATGGAAATGGAAGACATACATCAAGGTGGACCTAATGGTAAGGGCCGCAACATCTTGGGTGAGGCCGGGCTGCACCTAATATGCTCTAGTTTGTTTTTTGCTACATAAGCCATGGATTAATCTAAATTTTGGAATAGAAAGATTAATATCATGGGCATAACTAATGGACAGGTTGGATGCACTTACACATCATGGTCTGACCTACATTGCTTGATTTGAATACATGTGATCATTTTCCTACTAATTATGTATTATATTAAGATTAACTAAAAATTTATATTTTTCACTTGTTGTAGGATTTAAGAAGTGTGATGAGGAAGATTATCGTCTATCTCAAATGTATAGAATCTTGAATCCATGAGGTTATTATTTTCAAGTTTTTATTAATCAATGATGCTCAAGTTTTTTTTATTACATCACTTATCAAGAAAATAAAAAACTTAATTACTAGTATTACTTCGGCTAAACTAAAATTTACTTAAAATAGTATAATTTACAAAAAAAATAAAGTCATAAATTAATAATGTTGGATGATTCCTACTATGACTATAAGCAATTTTTAAGAAAACTGCATGTACTAAAACTCTAAAACAAATGAGGAACGTTTACCTTTAAAACTTACTAAAAATAGTAAGTTTTTCTTAAAATTAACATTTTGCTTGTAAAATGGAGTGACACAACCTGCTTATAAGGGTCAGTTAACCTCAGATGACCTATTGCAATCAAAATTCATAAGCAGTGCATGTTAGAGAAGACAGCATGCATGGAAAATATCTCATGAATCCACCCCATAAGGCAACTCGTGATCGTGCATATCCTGGTGTCCTTAGATAATCTTACTCCAATTATACACAGCTTTAATTAACCTAATAATATTCAGTTACCATGTATATCCTATAACAACCCTCCAAATCAATGGTTGATTGTTCTCCTCTCAAGTTATTAATAGAGACCGTGCACCTCCATAAGATGCATCGGATTATATCTCAATCTATCTTGGTATCAAAGCTATTACGAGTGCATCCACCATGTCAAGCACTTCATTTTCCTCCTTGTCGCCATCTGTCTCTAACATCACTCACTTCCTCAACATCAAACGTGACAAAGGCAATTTTTTGGTATGGCGTTCCTAATTCCTTCCCATACTAAAACTCCATGATCTCGAAGGCCTTATCGATGGCACATCTCCATGTCCAGACCATCTTCTCCCTCCAACAAAGAAGGATACCTTGTCTATCCCCAATCCTAACTACACCAAATGGATCAAAATGGACCAAATGCTCATTTGTTGTCTCATCTCTTCCCTCATTGAACTGGTCATGGTCCATGTTGTTGGCCTCACCACATCTCGTGATGTGTGGTGTGCTCTGGAGAGGATCTTTGTATCGTCCTCCCGAGCTCGCATATAGCAACTCAAGTATTAGTTGCACACTGTTAAAATGGGTGTTACCTCTATGTCTGAACACATCTAGTCTGTCAAGTCTATTGTGGACAACCTAGCGGCCGTGGCAAATCCCGTCACCGACTCCGACCTCGTGTCCACCCTCCTCAGTGGCCTTTTCCTAAATATGACTCGTTCGTCACCTCTGTCAACACAGGAGTCGACCCTACTTCCTCTGAAGAACTGTTTGGCCTCATGCTCAGTCAGGAGATACATCGTGGGCACACCCTCCCCACCCCGGAGTCCACTGACCTCATCTCTCCTGCACCTGCGGTTCACACAGCTTCACGGACTTCGAGGTTCTTCTCCGCCCCGCCTTCGTCTTCCTTCCGTGGGCATGGTCGAGGACGGGGTCGAGAACACGGTTGTGGGCGTGGTCGATACTCCTCTCTACATCAGACCTCGGGTGGCCCCCCACGTCAGACAACTGGTGGTCACCCGCAGTGTCAGATCTGCAACCGGTTTGACCATTACGCCAACCACTGCTACAACCGCAATGATGAAGCTACCCCGCCTTCCAACCTGACCACTCTCCTGCACTCGGTCGGTAGCAACAACTCCTCCAATCCCAACTAGTATGTTGACTCTGGTGCTACACATCACCTGACTGCTGATATGGCAAACCTGGCAATTCTGACTGAGTATCATGGCCTTAACAAGATTCTTATGGGTAATGGGACAGGTATGCCTATCCATTCTACCGGTTATTCTATTATGAGTTCTTCGTCTTCCTCCTTTGCGTTACATAACCTCTTGTTCGTTCCCGATATCATTAAGAATCTTCTCTTTGTCAGTCGTTTCACTACTGATAATAAAGTCTTGCTTGAATTTCATCATGACTTTTGTTTTGTCAAGGATCTCTCCACCCTGAAAACTCTGCTGCGAGGACACCTTAAGAATGGTCTGTATGCCTTCTCTCTGGGGGACAAGAGTCTTGCTGCTTCTCCTCAGGCTCTTCTTGGTGAACGTCTCTTCCTCGTTGTGGCACGAACACCTTGGTCATCCCACCAGTCGCATTGTCTCCAGTCTACTCT
Source organism: Magnolia officinalis (assembly GCA_021015155.1). Lineage (NCBI taxonomy): Eukaryota > Viridiplantae > Streptophyta > Magnoliopsida > Magnoliales > Magnoliaceae > Magnolia > Magnolia officinalis. Next base: position 109,992,684 of record JAJHSJ010000002.1, read on the forward strand.
CTCAGCATAAGTTGCCCTCTCTTCCTGATCGTGGGGGTCTTTCGGTTTGTGCTGCCTGTCAGCAAGGGAAGAGCCATCGTCTACCTTTTTCCCCTTCATCTTCGGTTGCTACTGCTCCTCTAGAACTTATTCATTCAGATCTCTGGGGTCCGTCTCATGTACCTTTGTAAATGGTCATCACTACTACGTTAGCTTTGTTGATGACTACAACAAATATGCTTGGCTTTACCCATTAATGAATAAAGGCGAGACTTTTTTAGTTTTTGTCACTTTCAAAAATTATATTGAAAAATTCATAGGCCATTCAATAAAGGTCCTGCAGACCGATAGTGATGGTGAATTCCTAAAATTTAAATCATTTATTTCTTCACATGGTATTGTTTATTGTGTTTCCTGCCCACACACTAGTGCTGAAAATGGAACTGTGGAATGGAAACATTGCCATCTCATTGAGACTGGCTTAACCCTCCTCGCTCGGTCCCATGTACCTTTCTCTTATTGGTCATACGCTTTTCAGACTGCATCTTTCCTTATCAACCGGATGCCAACCACAGTCCTACACAACATTTCCCCTTTCCAAAAATTATTTCAGAAATCACCTGACTACCTCTCCTTGAGGGTGTTTGGTTGTGCTTGCTACGCTCATCTTCGCCCCTACAATACACATAAATTTGACTTCCGCTCTATGTAATGTGTCTTCTTGGGGTACTTCGCATCCCACAAAGGTTATTAGTGCTTACATATCCCCACTGGGCGTGTGTACATCTCCCAGGATGTTGTCTTTGATGAATGCACCTTCCCATTCCTCGACCTCGCGCCTAACCTCTCTTCTCCATTGTCCCCATCCCAATCACCAATTCCAATTTCCATTAGTCCATTGCCTGTCCCAGTCTCCATTTCGTATGCTACACTGGTGCCCTCTATCGGTCCAGTAAATCCTTATGTCTCTCCTCCACCTCTGCACCAGTCCCTCCCTAATCCTATTATCACCAATTCGTCAACTCCATCTCCTAATCCCCCTTTCGATACTACTCCCTCCTCGATATCTCCCTCCTCTGTGGTTCCTACTAATTCACCTCTCATCTGAAATCATCCAATGGTCACCAGGACTCAGGATAACACAAGAACACCTAAGGTCTGTCTTGCCACCGGTACCCACTGCCCACTTGTATCATGACTGATCTGCACACCTCGCCCGTTGAACCCACCTGTTTCACACAAGCAAAATGTGATCCTAGGTGGCGTCAGGCCATGGACACCGAGATAAATGCTCTACTCCAGAATGATACCTGGTCTCTTGTTCCCTACCATCTTGATATGAACCTCGTTGGTTACAAGTGGGTCTTCAAGTTGAAACACAACTCGGATGGTTTGGTGGACAGGTACAAGGCGCGTCTTGTGGCCAAGAGGTTTCACAAAAAACCGGGACTTGACTATGGAGAAACGTTCAGCCCTGTCATCAAACCAACCACCGTTAGAACTGTCTGCAACCCTACCGTGTCTAAAGGATGGACCTTGCGCCAACTCGATGTTAATAATGCTTTTCTACAGGGCTTTCTTGCAGAGACCGTCTATATAGTACAACCTTCAGGGTTTGTCGACCCGGCTCAGCCCAACCATGTCTGCTGACTCCATCACAACATCTATGGGCTCAAACAGGCCCCGCAGGCCTGGTTCTCTCGTCTCAGTAGTTAATTGGTTCGTATGGGCTTTGTGGGATCCAAGTCTGATACTTCTCTATTTATCTGATGGTCTGGGTGCAGTCTCTAACTGTTTCTCATCTATGTGGACGACATCATCATCACAGGGGATAACTCCGACTCGGTAAATCATCTTATTAGGGATCTTGGCCTGAAGTTTTCCCTAAAAGACTTGGGCCCACTTCACTATTTCTTAGGAGTCAAGTGTCACCCTACTCCGGATGGTATGTTCTTATCTCAGCAAAAGTATATTTGCGATCTCTTACTCAAACTCAAGATATATGGTGTAAAGCCTGTAAACTCTCCCATGGCCACGTCCTGTAAGCTATCAAAGTTTGGAGGTACTCCCTTGTCCGATCCTTTCCTTTTTCGGAGTACCGTTGGGGCCCTCCAATACCTCAACTTCACTCGATCAGACATTGCCTTCTCCTTCAATAAGGTCGCCCAATTCATGCAATCTCCTACAGAGGATCACTGGTGCTCAGTCAAGAGGATTATCCGTTATCTCGAATCTACTATTACGGATGCTCTCTATTTTTCTACTCAGTCCACATTAGGTCTTACCGCCTATAATGATGCGGACTGGGCCGGATCTATTGATGATCGAAAATCCACTAATGGGTATTGTGTTTTTCTTGGCAAAAATCTTATCTCCTGGAGTTCAAAGAAACAATCTACAGTGGCACGATCCAGCACCGAGACCGAATACCGGGGATTTGCCAATGTAGCCGCTGAAGTTCTTTGCCTTCAGTCTCTCATTCGTGAGTTAGGACTCCCCCTATCCACTCCTACAGTGCTCTGTGATAACCTTGGAGCAACTTACCTATCGGTTGATCCGGTTTGTCACACTCGGTCGAAACATGTTGAGATCGACGTACATTTTGTCCGTGATCATGTGGCCAAAGGAGCCTTTAATGTCCGGTTCGTCTCCACTGAAGACCAACTTGCTGATGTACTCACTAAACCATTAAGTTCCGCTCATTTCTCTCTCCTTATGTCTTAGCTCTCGGTTCTTTTAGAACCGTTACACTTGCGGAGGGGTGTTAGAGAAGACGACATGTATGGAAAATATCTCATGGATCCACCCCGTAAGGCAACTCGTGATCGTGCATATCCTGGTGTCCTTAGATAATCTTGCTCCAATTGTACACAGCTGTAATTAGCCTAACAATATTCAGTTACCATGTATATCTTGTAATAACCCTCCAAATTAGTGCCTGATTGTTCTCCTCTCAAGTTATTAATAGAGATCGTGCACCTCCATGAGATGCATTGGATTACATCTCAATCTATCTGTGCGTCCCTTGATGATTCCCGAATCAAAAGTTATGACCGATTTACGGTTCGCACTTTGAACAACAACTTATCCATATCCGGAATGAATTTCTTTAATCTAAATGTACCTATGGCCCAATTACGTCATGCCATGCGTAGGACTGGGCTCGGATCTTACAAATTACGTTCGCTTCCGTTTGGTCTTTTTTTGATCCAACTATCACAATAATAGATTTTCGGTCGGCTTTAAATCATAACCGAATTCCAAAGTCTTATTTTTTAGTTATTTTGAAGTGGCTTATGAATTTGAGTTGTTTTAGACGTCATTATTATTTTAATAAGCTTTTATATTTTAAGAAAGATTTTCTATTTTATATTAGGTTATGAATCTCTTAGACAAACCACATCTAGTGCATCATTATATAAGACAATTCATTCAATATTATGGAGCTTATTCTCATTTTTGGAGATTTTTCTACTTGCACTTTCAAGGTTTGTCACAAAGTGAAGTACATTATTTTTATACCCTTTTCTCTACATGGCCATTATGTTAGTACTACCTATTTTTAGAACATGGCCTGTTGACAATATGCACTATTAAACATGTCCTAGATTTTTAGTATGTGTGCATCTATTTGGAAGCTAGGTACTTCATGTAAGTGTTGGAATATAGGAGTGGCTCCCGTGACTACAGTTCATATTTCATACCATTTGTATTTTGAAGATGAATTATCGTATTTTGATGATGTCTTTGCATATTTTGATGGGTGATTCTTTACATTTTGAGAAATCTTTTCACATTTTAAAGAATTAACTTTTTTCATTCTTAAAAGATTCCATTTTAAATAGAAAAAAATCATGAAATTTCATAATACTATTGAAATTTTCAATTAATTAAAAGAAACAAAAAGTCACATAATTAATTGATTCCTTTTAAGAGTTGGAACCATTTTATTTATATATTTTAGCTCAACATCATAGTAATTTACACCCACCTCCATTCATACATTATAACGAGTCAAGGAGAGAGAATTAAACCCAATTATCAAGTTAGATGCACTTTTTTTAATACACACACTCATACACACACATCCCACATGGGCACGTGAACTCATGACCTCATATTAAAACACACCGTCTACCACTAAGCCATGGGCTAAAGGCACTACATGATGAAGATCAAAATCATTTAAGCAATAACTCGTTACCATCAATATTTATCAACTAATCCAATGGTGCAAGGTACACTTTCTAATATGTACAATATTTTAGTTTTTATTGAATGTACGTGTCAAGATGCTAACGATTTTTGTTGTTGTAAGATTAAAAAATTGCTAACTATTAATTCTTATGCGGGGTCGCATCATATGATCTGATCATTTCTCATTTTTAAATTAGTATAGATTGCGTCCAATGGGTGCTAGCACACACCTTATTTAGGGAGGAACAAATTAACGAAGTCCGGATAACACCGAACTTGGCGCGGCCTTGATATGGAGGGATTTAATTGGGCCGTGTCAAATACAAAGACACACAGTATGTTTGAAAGTGGTTCGATAGACATACAAGGGGTGAAAAGTTGGAAAATTTATTGTTTTTATTTTCTATTGAGAAGAGAGGGCTACATACAGATGTATTACAGACTAATTTAAGTAATGCCTAATTAATGATAATACTAAAATTAAAATAGTGCTAGTCGTACAAAACCTAATGATAATACTAAAATTAAAATAGTGCTAGTTGTACAAATTCTAATTAGACAACCATGCAATATCTTACCTGTTAAGACTCTTCAAGTTGGAGAGTGTAGATTGTGAGCACCTAAATGGAGCTTAACTTGTGGAAGGAATCTCTTCTCAAAGGTTTAGCAAAATAAGTATGCAAGTTGCAACTTTGATGAACATAAAAAGGCTAAATCAAATCCAATTGAATCTTTTCATCAGCAAAATGATAGTTAATTACAATAAATTTTAACGTGTTAGTGAAGCAAATCCAAATATTTATGTACCATACCATAGGAAACAGTCGTGATTGAACCCCACTATTAAAAACTTCATGGCCGTAGTGTTTATTTGTCATCCAACCTGTTGGTAAGGTCTAGATAAAGAGAGTAAACAAATATCAGCTGATCCAAAACTTTTGTGGCCCATGAAAAGTTTTTAATGGTCAATTACCACTGTTTCCTGTATTATGGTACACCTGAGATTTAGATCGGCTTTATTTTTTGGATCGTGTCCTAAAATGAGTTTTCAAAATGGATGGACGGCATGGATATAAGGGAAATACATCAAGGTGGGCCCTCGATCAGAGATCCCACCGTAGATCCGGGTATCCACTGAAACCGCACCCATGCAAGATCTGGTGTGTGGAGACATTACAATGCCTTCCGCCCTTGAAAATGACGCGTATTTGTGATCTCCATCCAAAAATGTATGGTCTCATACCCAAAATCAGATTGACACAATCATGACCTCTGATTTTGTTGAACGTGAACCGTTTACAGTCGATTAAATGTCTACTGATAGACCGTTTACCGTCACGGCTTTTCTATAAATTTCGGGCTATAATCCATCTACAGTGGGCCTACCATTTGGACGGTTTGGATTGGACGTATGCATAGGAGGAAAGCTTCTCAGCTCCAGCTACTGGTGTTTTGCGCCACATGAAAGCCCGTACCATCCAACCACACGATACATACATCTACTCGTTTTGCGCAAGCCCGTAACATCCAACCACACGGTACGGAAGCGGATTGCGTCCTACCCCCGCCCGGACGGTAATCCTTCCGGGCAGGGCTCTGTGGGGTCCACCGTGATTTAAGGGTTTTATCCACGCCGTTAATAACTTTTCTCAGATAATTTTACAATGTAATCCAGAAAATTAAGAAGATCCAGATCTCCAGTGGACCACACCAAGGGAAGCAGCGGTCTATGATGTTTTTTTTTTTTTTTTTTTTTACCATAACCTATTCATAAGGTCATGTAGACCTGGATGAAGTTAAAACACAAATATCAGCTTGATCAGAAATTTCTGAAGCTCTCAAGAAGTTTTTAATAGTGGTCATTCAATCCCCACTTTGTGGTCCACTTAAGCCTTGATTCTATCTCATTTTTTGTTTTGTGCAGTAAAATAATCTTTAAATAGTGATGGACGGAGTGGATAATACTTTTAAATCACGGTGGCCCTCACGGAGCTCTGCCCGGGTGGATTACTGTCCGGGCGGGGGTAGGACGCAATCCTCTTCACACGATACATATTTCTACTCGTTCTGCGCCAGCCCGTAACCGAACATATTCAGCCAAACGAAAATAGAATGATCAGACACGAGAAAAGGTTTAATACTCTGGAAGAGTAAAATGTCCGATACTCGGGCACGAAGAAAATACTTAGAAACTGTATACGAAAATTCAATTAACTCAAAGTAAACTGTACCAATCACGATTCTCGTTTTGGATGTACCGTAAACAAAAAAAATTAGGCTGATGATTGTTAGACATATATTGGATGGATAAAAATGAAAATATCCAATGGTCCTGTTTCAACATAGTGTTCAAGAATCAGAAAAGTGTTGAACCATTCTGATTCTGGGGTTGTTGATAAATTTTCTGAGTGCCTGCTTATCAAGAGTCATGCTATACTAGAGTCATGCTGATTTCCTGTCCTCAATGATGTTTGTGAGAAATTCACTCCATACATCCGTGTTGGTGGCTCATTTAGGCCATAAACCAAGGAATAAATGTCCATCCAATCCTTAAGAGGGCGTTTGGCGTAGGGTATTAGATGGATTAAGTGGTATAGAATTGCATTTGATCCCGTGCATTCCCGTTGGACATTTGGAGAGGATAGGAAATGTTAGGATTAGGTGAGATGAAATTGAGTTTAATAATTGCATTTGGTTCCAAGCAAGATTTTTATAAAATTTGAAATCTACCACACATGTAAGCCTTGCATTGATGCATTTGTTTATTCATTCTGTCCATCTTTATACACCATTTACTCGTGACATGTAGGCCCCACATTAATGCTGTGAACAACATCTGTTGTGAATTTGGTTAGTTGATTACAATTTCTCTACCAAACATGATTTTGCTTAATATGAAGTTTTCTCATATCAAAATTTTTATACCAAACATGGGATTTGAGGGCTACACTACCATGATATTTCTAAACACGCAATCATTGTGAAATAATGATGCTAATTTCATCTAATACAGTTCAAGAGTAATGCTGTACCAGAGTAACAAATAATTCCCAAATCATGCTGATTTCTTGCGACCCGAAGCTGTAAGTTCGGGGTCCTCATTGATGTTTGCGAGAAATTCATTCCGTCCATCCGTGTCACAGCTCATTCTGGCCATAAACCAAATGGAAAAATGTCCATCCAATCCTTTAAGGTGACACAATCCAGAAAAGGCGGGGGAGGAAAATGCCTACTGTTGAAAACTTCCCAGGCCCACCTTGACGTTTGCGTGCCATCTAAACTATTCATAAAGTCATTTCTACTTGGATAAACTGAAAAAACACAAATATTAGCTTGATGCAAAACTACCCTGCCTCCCAATGTTTCAACGGTTGGTGCTCAATCCCCTATTTCCTGCCGTGTGATTCATCCGTCAAAAACATGAGCTAAAAGCAAAATATCAGCTTGATTCAAAACTTATGTGGTCCTCAATAAGTTTTCAACGGTAGATATTCAATCCTCACTGTTTCCTGTGGTATGGTCCACCTGAGATTTGTAACTCCTCATTTTTAGCCTCATCCTATAAATTTAGCTCAGAAAAATGTTTGGACGGATGGGATAAAACACATAGTGGGCCAGAGAGCTTTGACACCAGTCCAGTCTAACAGGCATGACACAGAAAAGTCAGGCATTAATCACTATCCTAAAATTGGATACACGGTCCAATAATCCGGACGGTCCATCATATGGTCCCCAAATCGGATGAGCCACTGTAAAAAATGCCACCATTAATCCAATCAAACAGTCATAACAGTGATTTCAATCAAACCGTTAAAGAAAAACTACATCCACCAAACAGTTATGATTCATACATATCAATCAGATCCCACATTATGGACGGTGTAGATTAGCAAGAAAGGCATTAGACTATATGGTGTTGATGTGAGCACGATAAAAAGTGGTCAAGCGCGACTGACCGCAAGAGACTCGCTACCTATAAGTACCGTATTCTTCCTCGAACTTTTCTTCAGGCAGACCAACTCGGAGCGAATTTCTGGTATGGCTCGGTTCGTCGCAGGAGTTTATTTCATCTTCCTTCTGTCGATTTTCCTCGTCGATTGTGGTAAACTCGATGATGATATGCTCAAATTGCCATCTGACGGTGAAGATGACTCCGCGGGGACGAAATGGGCGGTTCTGATTGCTGGATCTTCTGGTTATGGAAATTACAGACATCAGGTGCTTTTAAAAAAAATAAAATAAAAATCGAATTACGTATACATTATTCTCTTATTTATGATTCCTGTTCAGAGATTATGTTTTTTGTTCAAAATTCGAATGTAAGGTTTGGTTTTTCTTAGAGATTAGTTTTTCATTTCTTTTTCTGTAGTGAATTTCTTTTATTATTATTATTATTATTATTATTATTATTATTATTATTATTATTATTTATAATTCTTAGTTGTGGTTTTGATTTCGTTATTATTGCGATCAGTTTTGATGATTTCATGTGTAAATTCTGCTGGTAATCATGATTAGAATTTACTTTATGGCATGTTTGGGTGTACAATCAGCTTAGATTGCGATTATTTAGCTTCAATTAAGAGCCAGTGAACGACCACATCACCTCTCCAAGTAGAAATATTAGTTGTCTCCTGAAATTCTTGCAATCGGCTTTTGTTTCGAGCTGAACTTAAATTGAATGTAATCTCAATTTGGGGTGGTTTGTTCACTTTTTAGACGAATGGGACAAACCCAACTTTGGAAATTGTGTTTGTTGTGATTTAACTGTTGCAGTGCTAGCCAACTGTACATGTAAACGCAGGCATAAGTAAGGAAGTTGAAATTTGCTCTTCATTTTAACATTCTGATTTGTTTAACCATCTCACGTTGTGAAAATCATTTATGGTTGTGGTCCACCTTCATGTCTTAGTGGCGGTAGGAATGTGGGGACTGTGATTTTGAGAGGAAGGGTTTGATGCCATTGTAACTATATGAAGTAGTTATTTGATTCTGATGGCAAAGTTGGAAGCTATTCGTGAAAGAGGACTTTTTTTTTTTTTTGGATAAATCATGTCTTGATTTGTTTAGTTCTGCTTTAGTATCTCGTTTATTCTATATGGTCTTTTAAGCAAGAGGTTGAGAGTTGAGACTCTTCAGCATTTTTTGTTGCTGGACTTGAGACGGTACTGGAGGAACAGTTCAAATCAACATGTTGTGTGTTATTGCTTAGGATATAAATCTTATTGTTAGGCCCAATTCGGCCATTCATGGAAACAAGGTATTCAATAATAGTAATGGTGGCTGTAACGGCCACCGTCATTACCATTACAATATGGGCTACAACAGCCTTTACGGTCATTTTCTTTTTAAATAATTGTAATGGGCCTGTAAGACTGTAATTGACACTACATTATAGGTCTTTTTTTTAAAATTTTCATTCTTTCTGTAACAGCCTTTACGACCCCATAATGCATAATGGTACCCACCATTGCTGTAATGGCCGTTACCATGCATGAAAGGGCTTATTGGGTCTTCCTCATAGCTAATTTTCCTATTTTAATTCCCCTAGTCTAGGACCACCCATCATGATTGTTGAATTTCATTTCACTGCCTAGCAAGCTTTTTCCATATATAGATTGGCATTATGTAGGTTCATGTGTCTCTCTGGTCCTAGTTGCGGCCTTCCTGTATAGGCAGCTGCGAGCAACATGATTTCTTTGATGGTAAACTTTTATTAAAATAAGAACAAAATACATTAAGGTTATTGAGTATGGCTCTAGATACACATTCTGGCCTAGGGGCAGCGTCCATAGGTAGCATCAGAAGGGCATTGGCCTCTGTTGGGATTGTCTAAAAGAGATTGATGAAGAAGTTCTGGCTTAATATTGTTCACAAGGAACACGCGCGTCCATGGAGTGATGAAATTGCCGCAGTGCACGTAGTGTTGCTCTTAGAATCACTTTTCAAGTGACTAAACAAAGAGATTGACCCTCACTTTGATCAACACCAACAATTGCAAATCTGGAGCTGCTTGTCCACCAGACTGGAGAACACTAAACAAATGTAACCTTTGTAATCTCTTTCAACACGGTCAACATTGGTATTTCCAGAATTCCCTTTGGAACAACCATCCATATTCTCCTTCCTCCTGCACAGAGGCGGTGGTTGCCTGGTGCTGATCTTTTCTTCTAACTATTGTTGCACGAAGCATGAAGTGCCAACAGATTCAGGTGCGGGAGCAAGGAAGTGTCTATTCAAAAGTTTTCAAGCATAAATAGGTAGGATGCGGGAGCAGTAGTGTGAATCTGAAGCGCACTTTGAAGTGACTGTTAGGAAATGGGAGTAGGAGTGCAAGTCTAAAGCACATTTTGAAGTGGGAGCAGCACCTAGTTAGAGGGATCATGCAACTAGACTCTCCTCCAACTGACAAAAGGGAGTGATGATACCATAGAAAATCCTTTTATTTTGTTCTTTCCAAATGCCTCACATGATCGGATGCAAGACCATGCTCCATAACACTTTGCTCTTGTTGGATGGAGCCGCCGTCCATCTTTTCATAGGATGGCCACTGAACTTCAAAGGGCCATGACATATTGTGAAAGCATGGAGGAATAAATAGTCATTGGGGTAGACATAGAAGTTGGAAACTTGCAAAAAGGGGTATTCATTGTGCTACTCGGACTTGCCTCTCTCTCTCAACTTAGAGAAGTTGAGAGAGGCAAAATGAGGCCCTCTCTCTCTCATTGTGAGTAAATTGACTTCCATTGAATGTATTTATTTATTTATTTTTATTTTTTTACAGTGGTGTATAATTACATTCGTTGAAAGATTGAATGTCATGGAGTTATGTAAACCAAGGCCCTCTTTTATATTACACAAACAAGTAGGACAATGACTTTGAGAAGAGATGGAATGAGGATGTTCATAGGATGAGCATAGCTGATGTTAGGATGTTGAGATGGATGAGTGGCAAGACAAGCAAGGATAGTATTAGAAAAGAATGCATGCGAGGGAACTTATGAGTAAAACCAATGGTAATAAGATGAGGGAAAGTAGACTTAAATGGTTTGGCTATGTGCAATGGAGACCAAGAGCTGCACTGGTTAGGAGTGAGTTGATTCAAGTTGAAGGCAACTAAAAGGGCAAGGGGAAGGCCCAAAATTATGTGGGAGGAGGTCGTAAGAAAAGACCCGATGAACTATGGTTTAACTGAGGGTATGGTCTGTGATAGAGTGGAATGGTGGACCAGATTCGTGTAGGTCCCCCAATTAGTTGGGATAAGGCTTAGATGATGCTGATGGTGATGAGGACTTTCAGAAGAGAAGGCACCACAGTCGTCGTTTTAAGTTTGATTTGCACCTTTATCCCATTCTCAGTCAAGATTCTATGAACGGCTGGTTTGATAATGTTCGACCCTGATGCTTTTAACAGTTCTGATGGGTTTCTGGCTAAAATGTGTCATTTGTGCACTACACTTCGGTTTAGTGTTTTCTTGTGCCTGCATTCACCATCATTGTCGTTGTCATCATCATCATTATCCCAACATATTAGAGTTGGCTACACAAACCCTGCTCCACCTTTACACTATCAAGTTTGTATCCTCAGTTAAACTTTCTAGTGTATGTGTTCATGTAAATAAAAGAAATCCTAAAAGGTGGAAAGCGCCATCAAGTAGAAGTTCCACTGTTGCTGGCTCCATGTAATTACAGATCCACAACCTTTTGAATTATCTTTACCCCAAAAAGATAATTCAAAAGCTTTTTACCCCAAAAAGAAGAAGAAGAAAAGTATTTTAAAGTTTTTTTTACAGTCTATCCTTTTCACTTCATTTTAAAGTTTTTTTTTAAAAAAAATTGAAATTTTAATTTAATTTTTTTTAAAAAAATTTTACTATTATTATTGCTATCATTGATTTCATTTATCATCATCTAAGCCTTATCCAACTAATTGGGCCGGCTACACAAATCCTGTTCCACCATTCCCCTCTATCAAGGGTTGTAACTTCAGTTAGACCACGACCACTAGTTGGACTACTAATTGTTATTATTATTTTGTACATAACTGGTCATTCTTTGTATTGCATTGTTTTTTCTTTTAGTTGCTAAATTTGAAGTTGAGACAATGATTGTGGTTGATATTGTAATGTGATTTTATAATTGAAATAATTGTCAGGCTGATGTGTGCCATGCATATCAAGTCATGAAAAGGGGTGGATTAAAAGATGAAAACATCATTGTCTTCATGTATGATGATATTGCTTACAATGAGGAGAATCCTAGGCCAGGTACCATTATCAACCACCCACATGGTGGGGATGTTTATGCAGGAGTCCCCAAGGTATGGTTTTCTTGTCTAGACTCTTTGATTGTTTCATCACAACTGTTGATTTTCTTTGTTTTTCATCTGATCTGGAATTATTTCATCGCAGGATTATGTTGGGGAGGATGTTACTGTTGGCAACTTTTTTGCTGTTCTTCTTGGAAACAAGACTTCTCTTACTGGGGGTAGTGGGAAGGTTGTGGATAGTGGTCCCAATGACCATATTTTTATATTCTATTCTGATCATGGTGGTCCAGGGGTTCTTGGTTAGTATGTCCAAGTCTGTAATTTTGGAGATTTTAAATTTGTTCAGCTATTTATCAGAAATTTGCATTGTTCCTTTGATGGTTTAGTAACCGTTGACTTGGAACTTGACCAAATGAACTCAACTCAGTCAAAATCTCACAAAACACATTTTGACTTGTTTTAGTTCTGAAGTTCTCACTTCAGTATTCCTGAGAATTTGGTTGTGAGTTTGGAGTTCTTAAACCTTGGTTCTCTTTTGTTTGGTCTCACTAATAATGATGACATTTTTTGTGAGAATTTCACTGACAGCTTCAGCACCCATGTGAACTATTGTTAGGTATGCCCACATTTCCTTACCTTTATGCAAATGATCTGGTAGACGTTTTGAAGAAAAAGCATGCATCTGGGTCTTATAAAAGCCTGGTAACCAAATATCGGTGCTATTGTTTGCATTGTGTAGTATAACCATGTCCCAGGAGTGTAATGTTGATTTTGGACCCTGTATTCCTATGCTGCGACAGGTATTTTATCTTGAAGCTTGTGAATCTGGGAGCATATTTGAGGGACTTCTTCCTGAAGGTTTAAATATCTATGCGACCACTGCGTCGAATGCCGTAGAGAGCAGTTGGGGAACTTATTGTCCTGGAGAGATTCCCAGTCCTCCTCCAGAGTATGAAACCTGTCTGGGGGACTTGTACAGTGTTGCTTGGATGGAAGACAGGTCTGATTTCACTCTCCACTGCTGAAAGTTGTTAATTTAAAAATATGAAAAATGTTGACAGAATACAATTGCTCGTTTATGTACCCATGGCTGTAAACTTGCATAGGTGGATCCACTGGCTGCCTAGGGGTCACCTAGATGCCATTGGACCACCCAATGACCTTGGCAGATAGAATTTATTTATTTATTACTAATTTATACTATATTACAGGGGCAATGCTTACATTCCTCTACTTTTTGGTGTTTGCCTCAATGGCTGCCATGAAGCCTATGAGGCCATGGTGGTTTAGGCAGCCCAGTTACCCTTTTCCTAGGCACCACAACCCAACTGCATGCCTAGGCACCCGGGCATTGCCTGCGACAACTATGATTGGACTTGGAACTGGACGTGTGTCAGTGCTGGACATATACCGAATCATAGATGGCTCTGCATCCATCCCCACAAGCACAATAATTCATGAAATCCATACATGTTAGCACTTCAGTTGACCGTAATTTAAACACGAGTAAACAAATATTTGTAATGAAAAGAGATTTATCTTCATATCTAGGAGCTTGTAGGCTCTTTTGTCTCTCGTATCTGGGATATAGATCTCTATCACGAACCCACAAAACACAAGAAGAAAAGTTTGGTTTAGTTTTTCTTGGTATGCCATGTTAAATAAGTGCTTCTGCCATTGCTCGTACAACATGGCAATCTATCCTCGTTTCCTGGCTTTCTGTGACACTTCCAGCACAGGAATATTTTACTTTTACCATCTGTTGTTCTTGTATAGGTTTTCATCCGTTTTAGTTTACAATTTTTGGAATGTTCAAAATTTAAATGTTCCTGCTGTTTCATCGTCTTTGGCATGTAACTCCATATCTTCATCTCTAGATTAGTTTTTCTTTTTCTGTGCAAATACCAGATTTCAAATTAGCCAAACAATTCTTTCGGTTTCCCCCCTTTTTAAGTCTAGTCCCACCATTGAACTGTATTGTGGCTGGTGGACATTGTGGGCTGCATGAGTAAGGGTCCATTTGGAAGTTCCCTGATTGAGGGTGGACTGGATGTGCTCTGGCCAATTGTAAGTGTGAAGATTTTCTGTTTGGATCAGGGAAAGAGGAGAAACGAGAACCCGCCTATTAAGTTTCCCATTCCCTTCTCTGCACCAAATGCAAGGGGGGTTGGTTCCAGAGTTCAGTGGAAAAGCGGAACTATTGTTTGGATTACCAAACAGGCCCTAAGGTCTACTATTTATTTGCTGGAATCAGTTTCATCTGATTAGGTAGTTCATTGAAAAGGAGAAGTTTTACAAATTCTGTTGCGTTACTGTTACATTTTTGCCTTTGGTGTGGTGGGTGACTGCTTCATGTGGTGGACAGTGACATGCATAATTTGCGGACTGTAACTCTGAAGCAGCAGTATAATCAGGTAAAAGTTCAAACTCCTCTTTCTCTTTGTTTCGGTGCTTGAATTGCTTTCATGAATTTGGAAGTGTTCTTTGGAAAATTTTCGCAGGTTAAAACCAGGACAGCAAACCATAACACATACAATTTTGGCTCGCATGTTATGCAATATGGTGATGTTGGGCTTAGCAAGGAGTATGTCTTCTTGTATATTGGTACAAATCCTGCTAATGATAACTTCAGTTACATTGATGAGAACACATTGCCAGCATTTTTGAGGTCTGTGAACCAAAGAGATGCAGATCTTCTTTATTTCTGGAATAAGGTTGGTCAACTTGTGTGAATTGTGATATCGCTGGTTCCTTTTCCTACATCAGAGCATAAAGTGCGTTTGTGTTCCTACATTTTGACGATTCTTAGATTTTCCTATGCTTTAAACTAAAGAATTATGAAGGCTACTTGCAAAATGTATGCCAATGTTGCATGTGACTGCCACGTCCCTTCTATTCATGAGATGTGCTCCACCATGTATGTTTGATGGCCCGAAAACCAGGTCAGTTGTACCACAAGTCTGCAGAAATAACAGAGTTGGAATGACCAGTGGGTTGCATTCTACTTACACGTGTCTCACATGATGACCATATCAGACTTGTTTATATGCCATGGGATATACACAGTGGGCCCACCCATTGTGACAAATATTGCTAAGATTCTTAAAATATCACAATATTCTCACGGAATTTTGGTTAAATGATATTGTTGCGATAATATTGCAAGATTTTCAAAATCTCAGAAGTTTTTAATTCTTTGTGATTTTAACAGAAAAGTTATTTAGAAGTTAAAATAACTCAGTTTATACTTCATATTCAAAATTTTAATATTATTTAGTGATTTATAAAATCTATTTTTTAATATTTTAAATTTTGTCAGATTTTCCTGATAATATTGCAAGAAACACGTCAAAATCTGAAAGTCTCCAGAGAAATTCCCCGCTTAGAATGTAATTTGTCACTATGGGCCCACCAAGCGGCCTGCATCTTGCATTCACCTGCCTTAGAAGGAGTTTTAGGATAGCGCACTTTCATTTTTCTTTAGCATTTACTTTTTTCCCCTCCCTGACGCACATGTTATTTGTTTATCCTCTTTTTACCAGTTCCGTAAATCCCCTGAAGGCTCTCCTAGGAAACTCAATGCTCATAAGGAGTTGCTTGACGCAATGGCTCATCGTCTGCACATAGACAACAGTATCGAGCTCGTTGGGAAGCTTCTTTTTGGATCCAAGAGGGGCCCAGAGGTGCTGAAGGCTGTCCGGCCCACTGGGAAACCTTTAGTAGATGATTGGGATTGCCTCAAGACAATGGTAAGTGCCAATGTTCAGCCATTCCATACCACCTTGCATTATTTCCTTTTATTTTCCAGCTTCTCCTTTATTGTTTGCATGCATGCCATGCTTTTCGGCTGCTTTTGGGCCATCCCAAATTCGTTCAGCAGGCGTCTCGCTTCTCCCTCTGAACCATTTTCCAAAACAAGTCTCCAACCTGAAACATTCAGGTTCTGATTTTGGAGCAGAAAAGGCAGAAAAATGGAATCCCACCCAATGTGGTTCTGTTTCCTGTGCTGTCTCAAATGCAGAGCAGAATGGATAAGAGCCTGTTCTGTGCAAGACATCCGTTCCACTCGCAGTTTCAGCTCCATACAAGCATGCATTAATCTGTTAGCTTATGTTCTCTGGTGCAGGTACGGACTTTTGAGACGCACTGTGGATCTCTATCACAATATGGCATTAAACACATGCGCTCGATCGCGAACATATGCAATGCAGGCGTTGGAAAGGAGATGATGGCAGAGGTGTCTTCGCAGGCATGCGTCACAATCCCTGCAGGACCTTACAGTTCACTTCACCGTGGATTCAGTGCTTGACATCCACCCTGGTCCAAAACCTTGATTTGCTTACTTATGCACATGTAGCTGCAAGATCAGCCGCTTATGTAAATAACAGAACGTAAAAACGTGTGATTAATGTATTGCTAATGTGGATTCCACCTTCAGGAGGAAGATCTTATACAGGGCTCAATCCAAGACATGAACAGTTTGGTCTGGTTTTCATTTGTACCCACGTCCAATGATCCAAGCTGTTGAGCGTGATCGTGGACACCCATGCATAAAAAATTCTCACAAGATTGGATGATCCTGGTGATGGTCGTAGGCCAGTGGGGCCCACTCGTGAGCAATCACTAGTGGGTGGGTCCCATTTGGTTTGACTCTTTCCGCTGCGTATTTTCCATTCAGTTGAAAATTCAAATTCATATTTGAATTTGATTTTGGTTAGGAGGTTGGGAAAAGACCGGATATTCTGGTCTCATCCCATCTCCTTCTTATCCTATAAAAAGGAATACGCCTCTCTCGTAAAGAAGATAAGAAACATAGAGGGTATACAATCAGAGATAGTGCGCAGCATAGTCTGTCCATGTTAAGCTTGTCCTTGAGACGATCTGATCCATAGATCGCTATCCGGGACCACTATATACCGTAGGATCAGAGGTGTGAATAGTTCAATCTGCTCCTGTAGTAGATAGACGGGCCATTAGAGCATCAATCTACAGCTTTGTAAAGGTCCCAATTATCGTGTAGACCGTCAGATCTTGGGGGCTCACCTTCCGCATTTCCCTACAGTGGTATCAGAGCAATTTAACGGCGGATCTTCGATTATATTCATCTGAAAAAGTAAGTGGCCAAACTTTTCTTTTTAGATTGAATTCCATGTGTTTGGTGGATTATATTTTGTATATATGTTATGATGGACCTAGATGATCATGATTTCATACACCTTATGTACACCAATAGTTATTGTATTGAAATACATGCGTATCCATCTCACAAAATATCCGTCAATAGTTGTTGTATTCAAATACACCACTTAAAAGAGGCATGCTCACCTATGCACCTTTGCACACGTGACATGGGTGTCGAATCCGAACGCTCCATAAGATGAGGAATCCCATGAAACCTAAGGAGGTGAATTTTCACGCTGATCTAAGATTCAAGTGGGCCATAGCAAAGAGAAATTCAAATCAAGGGAAGAAACTGTTTGAATTTTTATGGCCCACCAAAGTTTTGGTTCAAAGTAAAAATTGGAACCAAGGGATTTCATGAGGTTCTACTTCATGTGGACCGTTTAGATTTGAAACACTCATCTGATATGTGTTGTTATAAAAAAGTTTGTATGTAGAAGGTTCGAACTGGTTCGCAGGTGAGCGTTCCACCACCTAAAATATAGCTACAGGTGACGTCTTTCACAATAATCTACACATGATCATAAGTGAAGATAGTACTCAATTGATATCTTAGCACTTTATTTTTCCTTTCTGATGATGATGTTTATATGAGTGAAATAATTAGGCTTGATATGTTTAGATCTAAGCCCTCCTTATTTTTCATTTGAACACAAAGAAAAACTTAGTGCTAGAATCCTCCCTAAAGCTAAAGGTTGTGCATAACCTGAGTGGGAGTTAAATGTCTTCCACCAAATGATGTATGCAACCAAATAATGGAAGGTTGCATGTTATGCAATTATAGTTTTATAAAAGTATCAATTTCATTTTAATTTGAGAACTTGATTGTTCTACACCGCCCATTCGGGTATGTGGACTTTCAGATCTCGTTAAGATATGTTGACTACTTTTATATTATTAAAATTTGTTTAACACGTAGAAATGCTGATGATTAGTGTCAATACCTTAGATCTTAGCTAAGTAGTGATACTCATGCAATGTAGAGATGGCCACCAAAGCGTTGATCGCTGAACAACTGAAAGGACAACATTTCGACGGCAACAACTACGAAGACTGGTCCCGCGCGGTGCGATGCCTTCTGGACGAGGACGACATATCGCACACACTGGATGGAGCTCAAGAGGAACCCATCTTGGCTGAAAACGGAAATTTACAAGAACACAGGGTTGCGATGACTCGCTACAACAAGTGGCGAAAACAAAATCGTTCAGCTCGAAATGTCCTTCTTAGCACCATGCACAAAGAACTCATACCTACGTATGAAGTGTATGAAACCGCTAAGGGAATCTGGGAAGCACTGACAGATGCCTATGCGCAAAAGTCAGATATAAAAGTTAGGGCAATGGAATTGGAATTCCAGGAGTATAGGATGCCCGTCGGCTGCCCCATCAAAGATCATATCCGTAAGATGGAGCAAATGATAGGTGCCCTTAGGGATGTTGGGTGTAAATTGACTGAAAATCAGAAGATTATAGCCATGCACCGTTCCTTGCCTGAATCTTGGGCCCAAATTAAAAGAATTCTGAACCATACTGATTCAATCACAACGTTCAGAGACTTTTGTGGCCACTTGGTACGTGAGGTTGAAATGAATGCTATTCAGCCAGGTTCGGCTAAGGCCTTTGTAGCAGAGACCCATAAGCGGAAAGCTAATAATAAAAGGTCTAAAGCTCGCAAGAAGGCGAAGAAGAATAACCAATAACAGAAGACCACAACAACTGTTCCAAATCTCAAGAAGGGGAACGGAAAGAAAAAGCAGAAAAAGACAAATGTAGTCTGCTTTGTCTGTGGAAATTCCGGCCATTATGCTCGACAGTGCGCCCATAAAAAGACGGTAATTTCTCAGTCACTAAATACTTTGTTTGTAGGCGTTTGTTCTGAAATCCTTTCCGTTGATACTATATCTAACGAGTGGATTTTGGATTCAGGCGCAACAAAGCACGTGACAAGTAGTCGTCGAGGACTCGAGGAATTCCGACATGTAGCCAAGGGGAGTTACAAGCTGTACATGGGCAATAACGCTGTTGAAGACGTACAAGGGATTGGCGTTTTCCATCTTCGTACGCGCATAGGGCGAACAATAATACTCCGTGATATTCTATATGCACCGGGGATGCGTCGGAATTTAATTTCTGTTTCTAGGTTATTAGCTGATGGTTTTGATATTCGATTTTCCGGGACAAGAGTTTCTTTGAGACAGAATAACCTCATCTTTGCATGGGGTAATTTAATTTCAGATTTATTTATTTTAGACGTAGAATGTGATAATGCACCTCTTGCTTTGTCTGCTATGTCGAATGAAACTGTAGTATCTGAATCTCAAAAATGGCACGCGAGGTTAAGTCACATCGGAAAGGATCGTATGACAAGACTAGTACGTTCTGGTCTGTTAGACTCCTTATCCAAAGTTGATTTGCCATTTTGTGAACATTGTGTGTCCGGGAAGACTTCGAAGAAACCATTTTCCAAAGCGGGCAGGTCAAAGGGCACACTAGAGATAATCCATTCAGATATCTGTGGACCCTTTAATGTACATGCCAGAAACGGATGTCAATACTTTGTCACTTTCATTGACGATTACTCGCGTTATGGATATGTGTATCTCATCTCACACAAATCTGAGGCTTTTGATTGTTTTCTTAAATATAAAGCTGAGGTGGAAAATCAACTTGAGAAAAAGATTAAAATCCTTCGATCTGATAGAGGTGGCGAGTATACGTCTGAAATGTTTAAATCATATTGCGAAAATATTGGCATTGTTCGGCAGTACACAATGGCTTACACACCACAGCAAAATGGTGTTGCAGAGAGAAGGAATAGGACATTATTGGACATGGTTAGATCGATGATGGCTCAAGCCAATCTCTCTACCACATTCTGGGGAGACGCACTGTTAACAGCCGTCTACGTCCTAAATAGAGTCCCTTCCAAATCTATTCCTAAGACTCCATATGAGATGTGGTCTGGGAGAACTCCTTCTCTAGCCAACCTACGCCCTTGGGGATCTTTGGGATATGTTTTGCTACCTACTCCGCATAGAGGTAAACTTGATAGTAAAACCATTGAATGCGTGTTCATTAGGTACCCTATGCATTCAAAGGGATACGTTCTAGTTTATGAGGACCATGGACGATGGATTGAGATAGAATCCCGAGACGTGACCTTCGTTGAAGATAGATACCCAAGCCGAATTAAGCAAAAGGTTCCAATCCAACTTTTTGAAATACCCGATGTATCTCAGGAGAGTGGGAATTCTGCTTCACAAGACGATGATACTCCTATAGTTCATCAGGACAGTGGGAGGACATCTCAGCAGGCTCCCGAGTTACGTCGAAGCGAAAGAGGATTGATTCCCCGAAGATACTTCGATATTGAGGGGCAAACATTCTCTTGTGTTGCAGTTGATGATGATGAACCTGATTCGTATCAGGATGCATTATTATCTTCTAACTCGGCCGATTGGGTGAATGCTATGGACGAAGAGATCGCTTCCATGGAGAAAAATAAAGTCTGGGAACTTGTTGATCTGCCTTCCAATCGCAAAGCGATTAGTAACAAATTGGTACTTAAAATCAAAAGAAAGGCAGATGGTACAGTGGACAAGTATAAAGCACGATTAGTTGCTAAAGGTTTTACACAAAAAGAAGGCGTTGATTACGAGGAGACCTTTTCACCTGTTGCAAAGTTTTCCTCAATCCGCATGATCTTGTCCATTGTCACAAGTTTAGACTTAGAGTTATATCAGATGGATGTAAAGACCGCATTCTTAAATGGTGACTTGGATGAAGAGATATACATGCAACAGCCTATGGGTTATGTGGACAAAAAGTATCCAAAGAAAGTCTGCAAATTGTTGAAATCTATCTATGGGCTGAAGCAATCTTCAAGACAGTGGTACATGAGGTTCCACTTGGCCATCACCACTTTTGGATTCACAATGAGTGAAGAAGATCATTGTGTATACATGAAACGGTCTGGAAGATCTTTTCTGATACTATCTCTATATGTAGACGATATCCTGTTAGCTGGTAATGATATGCAATTATTGACATTGACTAAAGATTGGCTATTCTCGAACTTTGAGATGAAAGACCTCGGTGAAGCCAATTTTATCCTTGGGGTAAAAATCATCAGGGATCGTCCAAAGAAATTTTTAGGTTTGTCTCAAGCAACCTATATACAAAAGATCTTAGAGCGGTTCAGGATGGAAAATTCAAAAGCTGTTGAAACCCCTATGGATAAAGCTACCAAGTTAGACAGGAAATCGTGTCCCCAGACTGAAGCCGAGAAATTGACTATGTCCTCAGTACCTTATGCAAGCGCAGTAGGGAGCTTAATGTATGCTATGCTTTGCACCAGACCGGATATTAGCTATGCAGTTGGCATAGTCAGCCGTTATCAGAGTAACCTGGGACAGTCTCATTGGCAAGTCGTTAAACGTATATTCCGCTATCTCAGAGGAACAAAAGACCTAATGTTGTGTTATGAAGGCACAAGCCTCGAGCTCAAAGGATATTCTGATGCTGCTTGGGGTAATGATGCCGACGAGGGAAAGTCTACTTCAGGGTATGTATTCTTACTCGGAGGAGGAGCTATCTCATGGTCGAGTAAGAAACAGACATCCACAGCTCTTTCATCTATGGAGGCCGAGTACATTGCATGTTGTGCTGCAGTTCAGGAGTGTGTATGGGTTCGCAGATTTCTATTGAGTCTGGGTATTGTACCGAGTGTTCGTCAGCCTATATCGCTGAAGATAGACAATACTTCTGCTATTGACTTGGCAAAGGACCCTAAACACCACCAGAAATCTAAGCACATTGAGATCAAGTATCATTACGTCCGTGATCAAGTTAGAGACAAGAAGGTCGCCCTCAGCTACATTCCTACCAAGGAGATGATGGCTGATCCCATGACGAAACCTATAGCCAGAGATCTATTTCAGGTTCACGTCAGGCAGATGGGATTGAGGAAAGCTTGACTGATGTACTTGTTTTGTAAAACCTTTGATCTTTCATGAATAATACATTCCATTTATTCAGTATTGAACACTAATATAACTAGGTATGAAGATCATCAGCATTTACCTTGAGATCATGTAGGATTTCTATTTTTGTCGGCAGGCCGGTCACCCACTCGCACGGGTTGACCAACCTTGAATGTACGAGAGAGGTACATTTGGGGTTATGTTTATACATTGAGGTATGAACTTCCCTTTATTGTGAATAATAAAGGATGAGGATATGAGTGAGTCGTATCCGCCTACAATCCTATAAATATTTGTAGATGAGACTGATAAAGTCGAATAACATAATCGCACCATTCCTTTACATGCGATCAATGTTATGGCCTGAAATTAAAGCCAGGTTATGAGGTTATGAGATGAGTCATACCTTATGTAGAATAACCTGCGTACTGTAGACCCGACTTACACCTAGTATTGTCTACTTTACGACGTGGGTTGTAGCCACGTGCTGGGACCTATTACCTACTGATTGCTTTGATTCGATCTAATCA
Organism: Magnolia officinalis; assembly: GCA_021015155.1. Taxonomy (NCBI): domain Eukaryota; kingdom Viridiplantae; phylum Streptophyta; class Magnoliopsida; order Magnoliales; family Magnoliaceae; genus Magnolia; species Magnolia officinalis. The sequence continues at coordinate 110,015,823 of JAJHSJ010000002.1, forward strand.
TTGTAATGTGCGAGTAGCCAGTCCCGTAGGTGACTCTTTGTGTCCTTAACTACCCTCCTCTTGTGTATATGAGGAAGAGATTGAGTGTCGCTACTTTAGTGTACAATGACGAAAGGTCCTTGATTGACCAGACTCGGTTACGCTAGGAAAGCGGCTTGATTAATTCTAAATTACACATCTGCGTGGGGAAGATCCCGTGACAGCTACACCAAGTTTCTAGAACTATTAATACGCACTTGAAGACTTATCCGCCGGCAGTATCGAGTTGTTTTTATTAGACTTTTTGCAAACAATATTTTTCTTAAAAAGTATATATATATATATAAGTATTGCTTTGAATTGGTTTTAGTCGAAATTTGTGAAAAATCAAGTTTTCAGAATAACTCGATAAGTTGGATAAGTGCGTATGTTGGCCGAGTACTCCAGATCGGGAGTTAACTCTATCCGGTGTGGTCATGCGGACTAGGACAGGCATTACAAAGCTTGGGTTATTGAGTACTAGTTAGGTGGTCACTTAGTACTTAAGCACCTGTGAGAAGATTATGGTGATCCAGCTGGTCCCACGCCTCTGATTCTTTTGATCGTGATGTTTGGTTTTTGATTGTTATAAGGCAAGTTAGTTGGACAGATTTATGTGCCTATCCCACAAAGTGATTGAGTGGGAGATGATGGTCGTAGGCCAGTGGGGCCCACTCGTGAGCAATCACTAGTGGGTGGGTCCCATTTGGTTTGACTCTTTCCGCTGCGTATTTTCCATTCAGTTGAAAATTCAAATTCATATTTGAATTTGATTTTGGTTAGGAGGTTGGGAAAAGACCGGATATTCTGGTCTCATCCCATCTCCTTCTTATCCTATAAAAAGGAATACGCCCTCTCTCGTAAAGAAGATAAGAAACATAGAGGGTATACAATCAGAGATAGTGCGCAGCATAGTCTGTCCATGTTAAGCTTGTCCTTGAGACGATCTGATCCATAGATCGCTATCCGGGACCACTATATACCGTAGGATCAGAGGTGTGAATAGTTCAATCTGCTCCTGTAGTAGATAGACGGGCCATTAGAGCATCAATCTACAGCTTTGTGAAGGTCCCAATTATCGTGTAGACCGTCAGATCTTGGGGGCTCACCTTCCGCATTTCCCTACACCTGGCCATCAAATGCTTGGCCTTTTTTTTTGGGGGGGGGGTTCAATGTGAACCTTTTCTGTATTTTCTTACTAAACTAGCTATTTGGTGGCCACCATCTTAAGGGTTGGTATTTTTACTCCCAGGGAGACTTTTATGCCTTGGACATACAGAGCGTGGACTGTCTTATCAAAGCTTTTGGATCACTGGATCATGCGCCCTCTTGCAAGAACAAACTCGTATTATCAGTTGCCGATACAATATCAAGGTGAGTGCAAGGGTTTAAGGCATGGATGTCCTGTGCCACCTGTCCGAGTTGACTCTGCCGGATCGGGTGGGACGCACTCTGGTAGACTCTTTGACTCAACTTGGACTCACTCAGACTCGAACTGATTCAACAAAGCAAGTCAGAACTGGGGTGACTCGGTTGAGTTACTACCAACTCTTCAATTCGCCACGATTCGACTCAGGACGGAATGAGTCAGTATGAGTCAACATTGTAAAACAGTGGGGTTGGAGTATCACATACCCTTTTTCTGCCATTGCCTGAGGTGGATGGACCCATAGGCACTCGGCCCAGGGTGGGGACAGTGGGCATAATTTCATGGCCCGGTCTTGGATATTGGTAGGCCTAGGGGGTGGAAATAGGTTGGCTTGTGGCCTGAGACTATTAAGCCAGGCTCCTTGGGCCTAGCACAGCAGCCCTAGCCCCAGCCTTATAAATAATTATAAAAAAGGTTGGGACCGGCCCCATCCGATCCCAACTGAAAAAATGAATCAAATCCCTACTTCCCATGTCAATGTTTCTAATCAATTCCTTGATCTGGTGGGCCACACTTGAACAAATAAATAGATGGTTACATAAATGAAAACGGCCTATGGATGATTGGAATTAGATATAACTAGAATAGAATGCATACATACACCATGCTGGGCTGGGGTGAGTTGGACTAAAATAGACTAATAAGCCCAAGTCCAAGTAGAAAATGGAACCGGCCATATATGCCATGTACAATACAAGCCTCGTTCATGCTCCAGCTAATAGGCCCAAAGACAGGTGGGTGCTTGCCCGGCCCATTGCCACCCCTAACATACAGCATAGAAGTGTAGGAGGGAAATTCCCTGTGTTGGAGATGAGCCTTAAACGTCAGGAATTTCATCACTGTCTGGTGAAGATTATACGACGACGATGATGATTGGGAAAGTGGGCCCCACTTGTTGCAATTTTAGATGCTTCCACTCGGAGTCATGTGAGATGGCTTATTTTCAAAGCTGTGTTGTTGATGCGCTGGCTTCCCAATGAGTGAGAATATGAAGATGGTGTTTGGCTGTTGGTAATGGAATCTACGTATTCTATATTATAAACTTTATTTTCCATGCTTTGGTGTTGCTGCTCTGGCATTCCACTCATTATGTCTTTCCATGATATTATTTTAGAATATACAAAGATGATCCGTCATGATGTGAAATGCCCACACACACGCACGCACGCACACCGGCTTTTGAGTTTGAAAGGAAAGACCCCATATGAATTCTTCTCCCCTGTGGGCCCTACCTGGGCCCACCTATGATCGGCAACAACATCGGGTACTAGGGGCCATCGTGGATTTCACCTCCCCAAAATCACAACGTTTATGGGCAAAAGAGTCTGGATCCGGTACAAACGTTTCCATATTAAGCTCAACATATGAATTGACGTGTGGGGCCCACCTTGATCATTTAATGATATCCAATCCGTCCATCATGTGTCCCAAAAATCAGGTGGACTACACCATGTAAAATCATGCTTAAAACCTCTAACATCACGTGTTGTGGCCCACCTAAGTTTTTGAATGGCATAATGTTTTGATGTAGAGCGGGTAGCGGACAGTTTCATGGCCAAGATGGATCAGAAAAGGCCTGATCGATGACAGAAGTGATTCGGACCGTCGGACCTTAGATCGGGCGTATCTCGCAATCCAGAATGAGTTATTTGACGTAAAATATATGATTTTGGAGTAGAACGAGCTACTTTAGCTAACCAACCCCGCTATGCCAAGTTGCGTAACCCAGAATTGCGAAAAACCCCTGGATCGACGATCATTTCCCTGTTTTAATTTCGTTTTTACTATAAATAGTAAGTTTTAGTTTAATTATAACTCTTCATCCCTCAGGCTTTAGGAATTGCGCCCAACGTGAAAAGAGCTTAGAATAATTAGGAGAACGGTTTGGTGAAACCAAATAGGACACTTACTATTTTTAGCCGAAAACCTTGCACACTAGTAGGCATCACAGTTGCCTATAAATAGTAAGTTTCCTATTTATAGTAAGTCGCGATTTCTAGGAGTTTTAGTTGTAGTTTGATTTTGATTTATTTCTCATTGCTTGGTATCCCTATTTAAAGGGTTGTGAACTCGTTTTTAATAATTCATTAATCAATTTTGAATTTATTAGGATTTATTTCTATTTTCTGCTTTCTTTCCTCGTGGATTTGAGAAGTCTTTGCGAGGAGTCCAGAAAAGTTCCGTGGATTCGGAATAGTTATCCTTTCGAGGAAGACGGTGCTCACCTCACGTCCTCCCCTGCGTCATGTTTTGGGTGTCCATTCTTCATGATCAGATGCGTTTTGAGTGTCCATTTCTTCATGGTCTGGATGCATCTCCTGAATGGATTAGATGAAATATAGAAAATGGATTAGATGAAATATAGAAAACACAGTGGGCCCCACCTATAATCTGTATTTTATTTATTTATATATATGGTTGGTGACCTAATCCCAACTGTTCCCTGTGGTGTGGACCACCTGAGTTTTGGGTTGGCCCGACTTGTGTGCGCCAAGGAGAAAAATGGGTGTTGGGTGGCCCAAATGATGAATGGATTAGATGGCTTTAAAACATCACAGCAGCCCACACGTATATTTTTAAGCGAAGGCATAAAACCGTCCATTTTGTAACTTCTGATTGGACATCCATGATCATTTAATTGTCATGTCCAGTTCACTATGGACCCATTCTGCAACGGTCTACAATAATTGTAGGTGGGCCCACATGGGTCCCACGAAGGAAACATCAATGAAACAAGGAGAGAAGAATTGATAATATTCAATTTCCTGTGAGAAATGCTGCAAATGCATGCAGAGATTTCTTGAAGAAATGCATACCTACTCTTTCTTTAGCTTTAGAGTCACTCAAAAGGCAAAGGCAGGCAACGACACTTTATAAAGAGAGAAACTTTAATACGCTGGCAGAGTGTAATGGATGATACTCAGGCACCTAGATATTAATTAGAAAAGCATACCTAGCACACAACTCAGTCAAATCAGTCTGTCCAAAATATGGTTCCCACTATAATGAACCAAAAATTACAGTTATTTGATTATTTGACCATCAGATTGATGGACATTTACTGGACAGTTCAAATAGAAAAAAAAATCCAACGGTCATATTTTTCAACAAGTATTCACGAATCAAAGGTTAGGATTGTTCAACCAACCTAATTTTGGGACCGTGACTTAGTCACAGCGAGTTCCACAATTTGGTATGTATGACCTGCGCATCAAGTGTCTACTCTGCCAGAGTATCAAATAACTCCCCTAATGAAACTTTTGACTCTTTAGTTTCTTCGGTTGGAGGCTTTCATTTAAAGTAACGTCTATTAAGGGTTTCAAATGTCATAGAGGTGGGCCATAGCTTTCGATTTTTAAATCCTTTTGTTTTGACCGTTGATTAAAGGGGCACGATGATCAATTATTTTGCCACTATTCTTATAGACAATTGTGGCACATGGGAAGTGGGTCAGCTGACCCACACCTTCGTACCTGTGTTTGCTAAAAGCCAAGGCCTTTCCTGGCAATGGCATATTGAGTCAGACTAGTTCATGAGAGATCTTAAAGATGTCTCGTGATTGGTTGTATCTAGTGGGGCCCAGGGGCCTGGACACGTGTCAACAAGGCATTTTCTGAGTATCGATGTGGCACACGTGTTGGACCCCAGATGGTCATCAGAAGGTCCCCTTAGTGCTTGTGGTGGTTTGAAAAAATCATGGCGATCCACTCATTGAGTGGGCGACACATGCATTGTGAATGTAGATAATGATTTTGTACATGGGACCCACCTGATAATGGACCTTCTGGGCTAAGAACTTTCAGTGTGGCAACCAACCCCTGAATAGTCCATTCTAGCACACATGTAGGCATTTGTGTTAGGAGCCTGGAAAAAAGCATTATTCTCTTCCTGATGGGGATGTAAATGGGCTGGCCTGTTTTAGGCCGTTGGGATTTTGGGTCCCACCTGCCAAGACGGGCTCGAGCTTGACTATATAGGCCTAGGGCTGTACACGAGTAGAGTTAGCTTGGTAACTCGCTCGACTCGACTCAAAAAAGCTCCATTCGACTCGGTTTGGAGCCGTGTCTAGCTATTTTTTTTTAAGCTCGAAAAAAAAATGGTTCTGAGTTCGAGCTTGCCCGAGCTCGACTCGACTCGGATCGAACCTAACTCGAATCAAACTCGGATCAATTCAGTTCGGTGACTCAGTTACTTTGATATTTGTAACGCCCTGAAAATCAGGGGTCGAACATAAACTCAACTCCCGAGTTCCAACGCATCACTTATGCAACAAAATGAATGATGATTGAATGTTACCAGTATTAGTGTACCGAACATGAGTGAGATTAAGCCAAAACAGCATATATACTCCAGAGACAAGTGAATTAGCAAGCGGAAGACTGTGATAGATAAATAAGATATAAAAACTGTGGTGAGTCTCCAGAGTGTGATAATGTTACCAGGTTAATTCATTATGAGTACAATTTCAAATTATACCAAGTTGTGGAAGTGTAATGTCTTCTATCCTAAACACATAGCCCCGTCAATGCAATACCAGGTCTTCATAGACCTGTCAGAAAGCTACATGTAGGAGAACTCCTCCTCAACATCATAGTAGTAGTCCGGCTCTGCTTCATAAGCATCGCCATCACCTGAAACTCAACAAATCTGGTTGGTGTGTACAACACCGTCCCGTAACGTGGGAGTGAGTGATCAACTCAGTGGAACAATAAAGCATAGGTTAACATATTATCAACTCAGTCAAGCAGTAATGATAAAGCAGTACAATCAAACAATTCTAAATACTCTTATTAATGCGAGTATGAATGCAGTCATGATGTATGCCTTCACCACACACTCCCTCGTGCGACACCATCTTACGTTCGCGGCATGCTTTTATTCTTCAGTGCTCCGCATCTTCCAGGGACATGCAATGCGATGATGAGCATGATTACTGAGTTGTTATTAGTTCATTTCAAACAGCAGGATTGGGAAACTAAGGTACCTCCCTTGTATCATTCCCAAACATGATCCATTCTAGGGTCGTCAGTCCTAGTTAATCTCATACGATGGTGTGTTTCTAGGTCGCTGCAAAGGTTGCCAAGGCTGTTACACACAATGGTTACACCACTCCCCCATTACCTTTTTAACGGTTCATTACTAAGCTGATACAGGCCTAGTTCATACTCTATACACCACGGTAAAACTCGTCGCCTTACTGCAAATTCAGAGTATACTCGAGATCACTACAAAGGGCTGTCAGGGCTGTTGCTCTCAATCGTTACACCACTCTCCCATCACCTTATCAATGTAGGCCGACAACACGAATATAGTGTCCCATACCACCATAATCGGCTCACGAGTCTGGTTGCTCAATGGACACTACGGGGAGGCACGTGGCCCCAGCGTAGGTCGACAGCTCGACCACGGTGTCCCATACCACCATGCCCAGCTCATGAGTCTTAGCGGATCGAGGTACCATGGTTAGAGGGGATTTCACTAGTAAGTTTGGTACCCTAGGTTCAAGCAGAGGCGTTCAAATATGGTGAACATACATAAGACAGATCGGGTTACTTGACGAGCTCAGTTGGCTCGAGCGCACAACAAGTTGAACGATATGAAGGGCATAAGCACTTCGTGTGGCCAACCACTATCACCAACCGAAGTACGACTCGGGTTCGTCGAACACATCTTACATGGCAAATGAATCTCAGCCACGAATTCAATCCCGTTACCGATTGCCTGGACTATACAATAGCCCCAATCACGTTCAATTCTTTATTCAGAAGCATGTAGAGTAAAGCAGAATAAACAAAGTAATTCATGTATGTTGACAAGCATGTCATAAAACATGTAATAAAACACAATATAAACAGGAAATACAAACTTCTATATTTCATAAGTAAGCGATTAAATTAAACAAGCAACACGGAGGAAATCATATACATCTCTAAGGTAGCTGAGAATCCTATCTCAACACCCTATTAAACTTAGTTCGTCACACAATTTCTCACACAGACATTTTAGCAAACACTTAAACTACACCACTCCAACATACATGACGTATGTTGATTTCAACATAGAATAGGACAAATCATTATAGTAAGGAGTTGTCGCATACACATCAATCATGTTCTTACATTCAATACATTTGGCAGGCATAAATCATAAATCCATATTTATTTAGTCATTTCAACAAACACTTTAAAATACATACATCAACATACATGACGTATGTTGATCACATAGGTATAAGGCCAAATCCTTTCACTAGGGAGTTGCCCCAATTATAACATGCGTGCACCCACGACGGATAGTCATGGCAAGTAAGAATCCAAGTTCCATGTTCATTCAGTCATTTCCACAAACACTTGGGCTACACATTTTAGCATATATGGTGTATATTGGCCGTGGCGTGATTTATGGCAAATTCTTTCGTCAAAGGGGTATCGCCAATACAACAATCATATATCCATGACAATTAGTCATGATGAGCACGAATGAGAATTCTATACTCATTCAGTCATTTTCACAAACACTTAGAATACACTATTTTAACATATGTAGTGTATATTAGCAAAAACATGTGTTAGGGCGAACCCTTTCGCCAAATAAGTATTTTATCCATATATAATATATTCATACAACAAATAATCATGGCAAACACATTTTCAAAATTTATACGTATACGGTACTTCCTACAAATACCAAGAGTATGTAAAATTCCATATTCTTCATCTTTAATCGAAACGGAAAGCAGACAGCACTTTGTACATGTGCAATTGCATGCAGATCATGAATCTATCATTATCTGACATTGAAAGCATTGAAAACCATAACCTATACACCTAAAGTCCGCACCTTTTGTCGTAGAATCAGAAAGAACTCGATAGATTTGCTAGGCTTTCGTATACGACAGTTTGGCGACCTATAGAATTAAATAGGTTAGCTATTTCATAACCTACAACTATCAAATCCCCAAAACAGGTTAGGGTTAGGGTTTCTTACCTAGAAACGGAGCCGAAATCGCCGGGAAAGCGATTAGAACGAGGTGTATAGCAGCAGGAAAGCATGGCAGGGAGATGCTCCCACTTCTCTCTCGCTTTCTCTCTTTTCTCTCTCTTTTCCTAGGGTTTTTCTCAAATTCGTATGGCTGAAATGAGAGAGGGTTTAAGGTCCTTATATAGCCTAAAATCTCACCGAAATAGACTCCAGGCCAAGGTATACTTCGGTTATATCCAAAGTGGACCTGTTTCAGCTCAACGGAGGACTTCTGGCGGGCTCTCTTGAGCCAAAGGTCGAACTTAAGCTCACTAACACTGGATCTAGGTACCATTAAGTTTTCGTTCCAATAGGGTTCTCAGATCACGCGTGGCGGACCAGTTTCAGTTCAACGGTCAGTGGATCTCGATCGGAGATTCCGAGTACACGGATATGTGTATGAAATTTCTTCTGATCCGAGGGTGTAATTTGGTCTGATTCTGACGGTCAGGTTACTTAATATTGATCCGCAAGCGAGACGTGCCAGATTTCATAAATTCTTATTTATTTTGGAATTATTTTCGTGTTTCTCACATTCCCCGCTCCGAGCTCAAGCGAATTGTACTGGGACATTATCTGGATTTGATTTTCGAGATGGTTGTCAAACCCAGCAAGACGGTCCTAATTCCTTAACTTCGTGTTAATCGGACTTCCGACGTACGGTCTAGATCTGATACGGAGTTTCAAGATGCTCCCGAGAGCAGACAGGTAATGAGATTGATCCTAGATTTTAGGGTAATGTAGCGTCAACGAATCTACAAGTTTTGGGTCTTACAGATCGTATTTAAAGTAATTGGTGCTAATTTCACAGGCACTCTAGTTTAACATTAGCTAATTCTCGCCTAATTTCTAAAGGATTTAGTCCTGGGTGATTTCAGTCTGAGGTGGTACTTAGTCCTTTGTAGCAATGTTTATTTTAAGTATTGTTCTTCATTACCTAAACTTTAAGATAGTGTCTAATGTGAAAGTACTTAGAAAATTTAAAGAATAAGGTGGTGAAATGTGAGATTTGTGAAGGAAAAGGGTTAAAAAACGATTTTTGACTTAGGGAATGAGTTCTGACAAGTTAATAAGGTGTTAGGATCGACCCATTACCTAAGGACGTCTAATCCCAGGTTGGCAAAAATCCGGGATGTTACAATATTGTTGTTACTCACAAATGTTTAATGAAATGACTCAATGAAGAGTGGTTGAGGACAAGGAAGGTACGTATATGAAACAAATACCCTTTTTTTTTTTTTTGATTTTTATGTTGTTTACAAGGTGTTTGATGAAATAGTTGTAAATCCATTGCTACTATGTTACATATAGCAAGATTTTAAAAGTGTAGTTCATGTGTTTGTGAAAATGCTGCACAAACGAACTCAACTTGAAATCAGCTCGAACTCAGTTCAAACTAGCCCGAGCTGCTGACCGAACCGAATTGAACTAGCCAGCCAGGCTCAAGGACCAAGCCAAGCCAAGTCCAAGCTAAGGTCAACAAGTGGCCGAGCCGAGTTGAGCTATGCCAAGCTCGACTCGGATCGATTCGTGCACACCTCTGTATAGGCCTCTTGGCCAGGCTAAATCATCTGATTGAGGTCCTTCATGTAGAGCTGTATATTATATTTATTAAATAAAATATATATTATATTTATTAAAAACTATAAAATTTAAACTCAAACTCAGCTCGCAAGTTCGAACTTGAACTCGGCTTGAAAGATCGAGCTCAAGCTCAGCTCGAACGTGGCTCGAGCTGGCCCAAGCTACTAACCGAGCTGAGTCGAGCTACCCAATCAAGTTTGAAGATCAAGCTGAGCCGAGCTAAGCCAAGCTCGACTCAATTCGACTCGTGTGCAACTCTAGTTGCATGTGAACTTCTGACATACAAAGTCTTCTTTCTTGCCCAGCTATCGTTATGAAGAACATTCGGGCTATGTAAAAGATGAGTCCCACCATAAAAACCACTTAAGAGTTGAAAATCAGGGTGGTCCACTCATCAAGAGGGCTACACCATTGAATTCAATTGGCAACTGATGGTCTAAGTCAAATGTATAAGTGTGGCCATCCGGTTCTTTACATTGGTGGTCTTCACAGCGAGATCTCCCTCTTTGACAGCTGGAATGGTTTGTGAAAATGACATGTTGACACGGTGTGAAAGTTCACGCAATACATTGTATGGGAACAATATCTCTTTCAACTAGCCATTCGGGTGGGTGAAAACCTAATTGAGTGCGGACATGAAAAAAATAATGATTATGTTTATTAATAATGAGTAGACTCTAGCTTCAAGTAAAAAAATCTCATATTTTATTTATATAGCTCTCACCTACTATCTTCGCTGGTCAATCAGATCTTTAAACTAGGTTAATGATTATTTCTTAAAATTTTCTTTTCAATTTTAGGAAGAAAACGTAAAATCAATAAAAACACCTGTCCAAACACAGCCTTTTTGTGGAACAAGCTACCTTAGTGGTCTTAGTAGGTTTGTTGGGTCTAACTGGGGCTTTGGGTGAAGGATTCCGGGTAATGGGGTCCACGGCCAGGGATCGAAATTGATGGACCTCTCTCTCTCTACCCCTCCTCTAAAATTTCTAATGCATCACGCCAAGTGCCAATTCACTTTTCTAGTGGGGTAGGGATAAAGCCATGCTGTGGGAGTACCAATTCATTGGCACTACAAGCTTTCGGTGGTGGGGATTTGGATTGGGTAGTAATCACTCTACTACTTAAGTCAGCTATGGGCCCCACTGTAATGTCTGTTTTTTATCTATGTTATTTATCTTTTTTGGAAGCTTATTTATGAGAGGAGATTGGACGCCTATTGTTGAAAACTTCTTGAGGGCCTAGCCTAATGTTTGTTTGCCAACTTGTTTATAAAGTCACGTGGATGAAGGAAAAACCAAGTTTTCAACAATAGTCATCCAATCTCCACTGTTTTATATATTATGATTCACTTGAGCAGATATGACTAATGAAAAAATAAAAAACTTATAAATAGAAGTAAATGGGAAATAAAATTAAAGGTAAATGAATTGGGACTAAATGACTTAGTATGTTTTTGGATGGGAGTAAATGAAATGCATTTAAAATTCAAATATTTTGTTTGGATAAAGTAAATGAGAAGATTTGAAATGCATTAAAAATTTTAAAATATATTCACATTAACATATGTTATATCTCAAATCAATATTAATATATATGTGTGAAATTTAATAGATTGATTATTATAAGCCCATTAAAATATATTTTAGCTAAAAAAATAATCTTGAGCCTCAAGTGATTAAATAGTTTGAATTATTTTATTTGTGCGATTTTAGAGATAGATGTTAATTACCAGTATTTGAATAGTTTTGAATCATCACTAACATGTCACGTGTATGCTGAAAATGTACAGTGCCATCTTCGTTTTGTCATACAACTTTTTAAGAGAGTTCAAAAAGATATTTCACCTCCATTTACTTTCAAATCCTCTTTCTTAAAAAGGATTTCATTTACAAAACCATTTAACTCCATTTTATTTTATATGCATGTCTTTACTTTTATTCATACATACTTAAAATATTATTTTAATTCATTTACTTTCGCATCTCTCCATTTACTTCTATCCAGTTGCCCTTAAAATGAGTTCGCCAAACAGGTCAGTATCATGAATAAAACAAATACACCATGGTAGAGACTTTCAGGGCCTTTCCGCCACCAACTTTGCTAGTGGAGGGGACACTATCCGATCTAAATCCCATTGGTGGCATATGATGGAGCTAGACCCGAAGTGATGGGACACGACAAGTACGGCCCATCACTTGCACCAACAGCAACCAATAGCATGACTGCTTTTTGGTAGCCAGTCCTAGTACCAAAGCAGACCTCTCATATTCACCGTTCACACGCATGCTCGAGACTGTTCATATGGTGTACGTGACCCTTATTAGTCGTTGTTCCTCTCTCTCTCTGGTTTTTTTTTTTTTTTTTTTTTCTTCTTTTCTTTTAAAATTATATTATATTAAGACTACGTTCAGATAAACGAGAATTCCATATACAATCCTAAACCATGGCTTGCCCCAATGGTAGAAACGAATTAATGGCTTGGATAGATGATTGGACGTGGCATTTTCCACTTTAATTTTTTTGGACCTACAAGTGTAGGTGGGATGTTAGCATATAGCCAGGCAGGTGGGATGCTCGCATTCCCCTGAAAAACAATGAGAGAAACTTTGATAAGGTGGCAGAGGATGATGGATGATATTTATGCAATTAAAAGTTACTTAGGAATTGCACATGCTACATCCATCTCGATTGATGCAACAAACTCGGTCAACCTCTTCCCGTACTTCGACCTGCAATATAATAAAGGAGAAAGAGAGACGCTAGCTAGGCCCGGGGGTCCTCCGATGCTTAAGTCAGTAAGGGCTTAGTAAGAGGAGTTTTCTAGGATTTTTTTCTTGCGTACCTTTAATCCTGGAGAGCCCTCCTTTTATAGGAGTGAGAGGTCCCGGCGAAAGGGGATTCTCTCCTGATTTACCGGGAGATTTGATCTAGTTACTATTTTGTTTATGGATACTTCCCAACCCCGAAATTTCTAAGGATGGGGGATCCTTTTACAAGATTTTCGGGACGGTGTTTAAGATTACACCGTCTCTTCTTTGCTTGGCTCGGCTTTAATAGATTCACAATCTCAGCTGGCTTACTAAGAAAGTTATTTATCCATTGTCGGACGAATCAACATCGGTTTTGGACCGATGTTTTTCTTCAATCAGATTGTCAACATTGTAACCAACCTTACATAGGTCGGTTTCGTAGCCGGTTAGGTGGATTTCAGTTTTAGGGCCTTTAATAGGTCCCTTTAGACATTGTTGCCTCGTTAACCGAGTCAACTTGATGTGTCTGACTCAAGGCTCTTGATTCTTTCAACTTCGGTTGGAATTCATGTCTTCTACCAATCTGAGCTAAGTCTTTCCTTTAAGCTTCATCTAATCTCGATTTAAACTGTTGGCTCGGACTCTCAAATAATTTCATTAAAGTTGATCCATCCCTTAACCGAGTTTCCGGCCTTATCATATTTTTCCCCAACAGTAAGCCCCATACTCCTCGTGTCAGTTATATCGGCACTAAGGAGTAATGTATTGCTAAGTCGGTACGTACTGGAGACCGAGGTTATGATGGAGCATTTATTGCTTCTTATGTCGCTCTTAACGTGTGACAGATCGTTACTCAAGGTCGCACGAGCGTACAGCCGTCTCGCCGTTTTGTCGGCTTATGAACGTCGGACACGTGGCGAAGACGTTACTTGCATCAGTCGGCTTGCGCCACACGTCGGACGGGAGAGTCGAAGCAGGCGTCGATTCGACTTCTCCTTAATTGCTGCTGCCACGTGGATCGGCTATAAAAGGAAGGGCGGGATCGATTTTCGCATTTTCGCCCACCCAATTTTCATTTCGTCCGTTCTCTCTTCTTTCTCCTTTTCCTTCTTACTGTGCTTACAATCCGCCATTTTTCTATATCCTTGCTTACTTCTTTCCTTCTCAACCGCGTGTTTTTTGTCTCTTCGGTGAGTCTTCTCTCCCTCCCATTTTTTTTCGACATTTGGTGACAATGCACCCCTCAAGTCCCCGGGAGGGGATTTCCGGTGATGAGGGCAAAGCGGTGCATTTTTGGAATGTTTCCGAATCACCTTCCTTACTGACGAAATGGGGATAAGTGCTAATGAGGCTTTCTAGCTCACCGCTAGGATGTCCAGTGGGATTTCAGTGGAGCTCCCCGCTCCAGAGAGTTCCTCTGTCTTGAAACATGCCTCGCGTAGACCTACCCCCTTTTTCCCTGGGGACGATTTAGAAGAAGAGGGAGAAGAATTAAGAACCTCTGAGTCGACTCTTCCTAGGAGACCGGCGAGGACCGAGTTTGGGGGAACCACTGAGTCGGTTCCCCCACGGAAATCGGTTCAGCTTGTTGAGTCAACAGCTGAAGAAGGAGAGGCTGCCGAGAATATGGAGGTTGAAGACGAACAAAAGGGACCGATCCCCTCAGTTTTGACTGAGGCGGATTTGGATAAGATTCGAGTCAGGTATCATGTTCCCGACTCAGTAATTCTTCAACTTCCGCGTCCGAATGAGTTGCCCGACCATCCCCCTCCTGCGATGGTCGCAATTTTTCAAGTTGTCATGTAGTGTGGCATGCGTCTGCCCTTACAATCCGTTGTTTAGGAGTTTCTTTCCCAACTCAGGATTGCACCCTGACAGATAGTTCTGAATGGGTGGAGGAACTTACTTGGATGTGCAATGTTGTGGGCTGAGGCAGAATAGCCCACACTAACCATGGACGAGTTCCTCTACCTATACCAGGTTCGGCCGAACACTTCGCAACTCGGGTGGTATTTCTTGAGCGCTTGGCGGAACAAGGGCGGCTCCTTGATAACCGACCCTCCAACCTCTAATAAGCACTGAAGAGAGAGGTGGTTCTGGGCATGTGGTCGCTGGGAGACTGCCGAGCCTGGGCTGTTCGAACCTCTCGTTCCCTGGGCATTTTTTGAAGCAGGTGGCTCGGCACACCCTTTCCCTCGTTTTATTTTGTTGTATTCCTCCTGAGTCTGACTGAATATATTGTGCATATATTCCCAAGAAGAAACCCAAGCTAGCAGCCAACACTTTAGCTCGGATTAGGGGCCTGCGGGCGTTGAGTCCGGAAGATAGGTCTTGGAAGTCTCTTTCAACCAGAGCGTCTTCTTCTTTCGGGCTTGGATTTGTTCGCGACAGGTATCTTTAAGTTATTCAGACGTATCTTTCTTGGATTTTCTTGACTCTGCGTTTTATCCGACACAGAGATGACCGAAGCTCGACCCCTTCTGAAGGCAAGGTTGAAGGCTCCTCCTAGGTCAGCGCTTCTGTCCGAGCCTCGGCCTCCAAAGAGGGCAAAAACCACTCCCTCGATTGTGGAGCCTTCCGCCCCAGTCGCCACCACTTCGGCCGTCCCGGTCGTCGTTGTTCTTTCTGACCTCGAAGAGAGGGCGGAGGACGATCCAGTTGAGTCTCGGGCAGTTCCTGAGTTAGGACCCATTGCAGAACGGGTCTCAGGGCGAAGGGAAGAGCAGAGAGGAAAGACTTCAAGGGGGGAATTGGCTCCACAGGAGCGATCATCCTTTCGTCGGGCTGTGGCAGACATGGTCCCTTAGGCTATTTCCCATGGGAGTGATAAGGAGTTCGCTTCTATCTTCGAAGCCCCTGGGACTCAGATACTTTCCCAAGCTGCGAAGATCTTACTTGAGATAGGGTTCAAATTTATCTCTTAGCTCCTCGTTTCTTTCGATTCTAATCAGATTGTCTTTTCCTTATGTAGCTCACCCCTTGCTTGCTGAGAGCCAGCGGAGATCTGTCCGAGGCCGAGAAGGTCTGTAAAAATGTGGCAGACGTCGAAGTGGCTGGGAAATGGGCGGCAGAGGCATAGGCTCAACTTGAGATTACCTCAATTAAGGTCAGCCATTTAACTGGCGAGTTGGGCCTTACTCGGAAGATGGTTGAAGATGTTAGAGGTGAATGTGCTCGGATGGCTCAGCTACTGAAGGAAGCCTATGATGAGAGTCAGCAACTCCGCCTGGCTCGTGACGCCTTTAACGAGAAGCTGGCTCGGTTGAAGGCCGATACAAAAGCAGCGCTCGAGGTGGCCAGGAAAGAGGCAGGGGAGAAGGCTATAAAAGACTTCTTTAAGTCGTTGGAATTTGAAGATGAGAGGGATCGCCTATACACGAGCGGGTACCAAGCTTGCGTCCAAGTGGTGAAGCAGTTTTATCCCGATCTTGATATCTCGAGATTCGAGGAGGGACCTCCCGAGGATCCGGCGACTGAAGTGGTTGAGTTCAATGAAGCTGCGGGTGGTACCGAGGTGGAATCTGAAGCGATTTTAGCTCCAAAGGTTGTCCCGAGCGACCTTTGATAGTCTCGGAGCTCAGTTTTGGCACCATCATTGGCTCCATTCTTGGTTTGGTACCATCATCAGCTCCATTTTTGGCACTCACACCAGCTTTATGCAAGCTCGAGAATAGTCTTAGCCGAGGAAGAGATTCGTACGTTGTGGCCGATCTTTTTTTTGCCCCCATCCCTTTCTAGTATACTCATTAACGCTGAAGCAAGATATAACCCGATGTAACAAACATACCGATAAATGAATATGATCAGTTTCATTTTATTCATTTTGACTCAGTTTACATGCTTGTTATTTTCGAGCCTTATTTATTGCTTTGCTATACCGACTTTAGGGGTAATAGATTTTTAGATGCTCGGCATTCCACGGATGAAGCAATAATCATCCAGTTAGGTCTTCTAATCGATACGTCCCCGGTCGGATGGTATTTGAGACAATATAGGGTCCTTCCCAGTTGGGTCCCAGTGTACCCGAGCTAACTTCCTTTGTGTTGAGAAACGTCCTTCGGAGAACCATATCCCAAACTCGAAAACGTCTGACCTTGACTCGGGTATTATAAAACTGAGCTACCTGCTGTTGCCGAGGCCCCACACATAGCCGAGCTCTTTCTCTTTGTTTGTCCACAAGATCGAGTCCGAGTGCTAAGAGTTTTTCATTATTCTCTGCATTGAACGAACTGACTCGGGCTGAAGGCAATCCGATCTCGATGGGAGTGACGACCTCCGAGCCATAAGCAAGGGAAAAAGGAGTTTCTCCCACGGTGGTTCGAGTTGTAGTTCGATATGCCCACAATATCTTCGGGAGTTCTTCAGCCCATGCTCCTTTAGCTCGGTCAAGCTTGGTCCGGAAATGCTGTTTGATGATCTTATTGACTGCCTCAACCTGTCCATTCGTCTGAGGATGGTGGGGCGAGGAATACACGTTTCTGATCCCGAGATTGTCACACATCTCGTGAAAGCTCCTATTGTTGAACTGTTTTCCATTGTCGATAACAATGGTTTTAGGTACCCCGAACCGACAAACAATGTTCTTCCATACAAAATCAGTGATCTTTTGTTCGGTTATTTTTGCCAGTGGCTCAGCCTCGACCCACTTCGTAAAATAGTCCACAGCTACAACAATGAACTTGGTCTGACCTTTTCCCATAGGGAGTGGCCCTATGATGTCGATTCCCCACTGTGCGAAGGGCCAAGGTCCAGTCATAAGCGTTAGCGCTTCGGGAGGTTGTCTTGGGATAACCGCGAATCTCTGACATTTGTCGCATCTCTGAACAAGCTTACGAGCGTCGTGTTGGATAGTCGGCCAGTAGTATCCCTAACGTAAGACCTTGTGCGCGAGTGATCGTCCTCCTGAATGATTTTCGCAGATCCCTTCGTGGATTTTCGGTAATACATAGTCAGCTTCACTGGGGTTAAGGCATCGCAGCAATGGAGTATAATAATCTTTCTTGTATAAAGTTCCGTTAAGTATAGTGTAACGGGAGGCTCGGACCTTCAGTCGTCGGGCCTCGACACGGTTTTCAGGCAGCTCACCTTTGTCGAGATATTGGACGATCGAATCAAGCCAAGTAGGTCCCGAGTCAATCGTTTGTACTGTCGAGCTAACTGGTTCGTTAATACTTGATTTAGCGACGTACTCGATCGGAACAGACCTGGGTAGGTCGTCTTCATCGGCAGAGGCGAATTTCGCTAATAGGTCGGCTTTGGCATTTTCTGTCCGAAAGATCCGAGTGACGATACAAAAATGAAAGCTGTTGATAAGCTCTTTAGCTTTTTCCATGTATGCTTTTAATTGTTCTTCCGTATTTGATACACATTGGTAACTTGGTTGACAACCAGCTGAGAGTCACTGAAAACATTCAGATGCGTAATACCCAAGCTGGCCGCGAGTCGGAGGCCGAGCAACAATGTTTCATATTCGGCTGTATTGTTCGAATCTTAAAATCCAAGTCTTAAGGCATACTGCATGTAAGTATGATCAGGAGTTTCCAAAATTACTCCTACCCCGCTTGCCTTAAAGTTGGAGGAGCCGTCGACATACAGCTTCCAGGGAATGGGGTCGGACGATGATTCGAGAGAAGTAGTAGTCGACTTTTCAACAGGATCGGTCGAATGTTCAATCAACGGGTTGGTTTGTGGTGTCACTTCAGCAATGAAGTTGGCCACGACTTGCCCTTTAATCGCTACTCTCGGCTTATACTGAATGTTGAATTCGTCGAGTTTAATTGCCCATTTCGTAGGTCGGCCGGATGCCTCCAATTTTTGTAGAATCTGACGTAGTGGAAGATCGGTCATGACGACAATGGTATGGGCTTGGAAATATAGGCGAAGTCGGCGCAAGGAGACTACTAGAACTAGGGCCACTTTTTTCAATAGTGGGTACCTCGTTTCCACCGGTAATAGTGCTTTGCTGACATAGTAAACCGGCAGTTGCTTTCCTTCGTGCTCTCGTACCAGGGCCGAGCTAACTTCTGCCTCGGACACCGCTAGATACAGCAGCAGAACTTCTCCTAGTTCGAGCTTTGATAAGAGAGGTGGAGATCCGAGATAAAACTTTAGTTGCTGGAACGCTGCTTCACACTCTTTCGTCCAATCCACCATTTGTCATCCCTTCAATTGTTTGAAGAACGGGAGACATTTATCTGTGGCTCTGGACAGGAAATGATTAAGTGCCGCTACTTGTCCAATCAGTCTTTGAATGTCTTTAATTATTTTTGGAGATTCCATATCGAGCAGGATTTTTATTTTTTCCGGGTTCGCCTCTATTCCTCACTGACTGACTAGGAAACCGAGGAACTTTCCCGAGCTTACACCAAAGGCACATTTACTCAGATTCAGCTTCATTCGGTATTTGCGTAGGATAAGGAACATTTCTTCTAAGTCGGCTATATGGTCGGCTTCATGTACACTTTTGACGAACATGTCATTAATGTATACTTCCATGGTTCGGCCGATCAGCCGAGCAAAGATTTTGTTCACTAATCTTTGATAAGTCGCACCAGCATTTTTCAAACCAAATGACATCACTAGGTAACAATAAAGGCCTTTATCAGTGACAAATGTGGTTTTAGATTTATCGGATTGATGCATTACAATTTGATTATACCCTGAATATGCATCCAAAAAACTAAGGAGTTCATGCCCCGCAGTACTATCTACCAACTGGTCTATCCTCGGAAGAGGGAAGCTGTCATTTGGGCAAACTTTATTTAGGTCGGTATAGTCAATACAGACTCGCCACGTCCCATTGGCTTTCTTCATAAGTACGACATTAGCTACCCATTCCGGGTAGTATATCTCTTCTACGAATTTCGCCTTGAGGAGCTTGCTGACCTCTTCTTCAATAACAGCGTACCTTTCGAGACCGAGTGACCGTCGCTTCTGTCGAATTGATCGATAGGTCGGATCGATATTAAGTAGGTGAGTGATCACTGACGGGTCGATCCCAGGCATATCTTCATGGCTCCATGCAAACACATCAGCATATCGTCGGAGCGGTGCTATCAAATTATCTTTCAATGGTGATTGCAAAGACGAGCCAATTTGTACTGTTTTGGATCCATCTATCTTGTCCAAAGGTACTGAGATAAGATCTTCAACTGGTTGCCCCCGTTCATGAGTCTCGGCTCGGGGGTCTAACGATTTGATCATCGATACTTCGATTGGAGCTTTCTCGGTGGAAACTTTTACAGCTGTTACGTAACAACGTCTCGCGTCTTACTGGTCTCCTTTGACGACTCCTACTTCCGACTCAGTTAGTAATTTCATGGAGGGATGGTATGTATATACCACGGCCTGGAGGAGACTCAGAGAGGGTCGACCGAGTATGGCGTTGTACACAGACGATTGGTCAACTACCAGGAAATCAACCATTGTCGTTTGGTGCAGAGGGTTCTCGGCTGTGAGTGGCAGTGAGATGATTCCTTCTAGGAGTATTTGTCCTCTCGAGAATCCGGCTAATGGGGTACGAACCGGTCACAATGCCGATCGTTCAATTCCCATTTTATCGAACGCTTGTGTGAACAGTACATCAGCCGACGATCCTGTGTCGACTAGGATGCGGAACACTTTTCGATTTGCGATGGTTAGAGTGACAACTAACGCATCGTCATGGGGGTGACAAATGCCCTGGGCATCCTCATCCGTAAATGAGATACAATATTTCTCTATTTTCTTTTCTTTTGACGGTCGAGCTATAATCATGAGCTCGAACTCGGGTCGGCTGAGGCTTCTGGCGTGATTTTTTCGAGCGTTATTTGAGTCGCCTCCGCCTCGGGGACCACCGATGATAGTCTAGATTTTCTCCGTGGGCCGATTTTCGCTCGAACGTTCTTCCGCAGTCTCAGCTCTCACCACATGTTCTCTGAGTCGGCCCTCTTTTATTAGTCGCTCGATTTCTTCCTTCAAGTGATAGCAGTCTCTCGTATAGTGTCCGTGATCTCGATGATAATGGCAATACTTGTCCTTATTCCGCCGATTGGGATTGCTTCGGAGCTTGCTGGGCTAATTGACGAAGCCTTTACTTTTGATTTCCATCAACGCCTGCTCCTGAGTCTTGTTCAGGGGGGTATATGTGGAAAACCTTCGGTCGGGTCGTTTGCCCGATTTTCGATCATTGCATGCCTGATCATCCTTACGCTTCTTTCCTCCAGTCGAGTCGGCTTCTTTTTTGGCTGACTCTTTGATCGAGGATTTTGTGTTTTGGGCTGTTTTACGCATGATTCGCGTTTCTTCGGCGTTCGCGTATTTGTCCGACCGAGCCATAGACTCTGCTAGAGTATCTGGCGGGTTCTTATCCAAAGATGCTAGGAATCGCTTGTCTTTGACCCCTTGCATAAGTGCATTAAGTGTCGTTTCTTCTAAATGTTTTCGAATCTGGAGAGATTCAAAGTTGAAATGCTTGATGTAATCTTTCAATAGCTCTCCATGCTTTTGAACTATATTGTTCAGGTGTGCGGGGGGCTTCAGTTTCTTTTTCTCACCTATGAAGTTGGTGAGGAAAGCCTCGTTGAGTTCAACGAATGAACTAATAGACCTCGGTTTCAACTGCTTGAATCAAAGTCGAGCTACATCGGTCAACGTAAGAGAGAAGGCTTGACACATCACAACATCTGAGGCATCATGCAATTCCATGTAGGTTCTGAAGCATTCGATATGCTCCGTTGGGTCAGTCTTCCCAGTGAAAGGAGTGATTTGAGCTAGCCGAAACCTTTCTGCAGCCGAGCCTGCATTATTTCGTCCACAAAAGGGGATGCTTTTGCCTCAGATTTTTTTTTGATGTATATTCCGACCCTGTTTCATATCCGCCATCTATTTCGCCATTTCTTCCCTCACTTCTTTTTTTAAGTCCTGAATGTTAGCTTTCCAAGGCTCGTGGCTATCCGCCGTACCTTCAACAGAAGGCCGACTACGCCTCCTTCGATCTATCTCATGTCAGAGATCGGTAGGAGGCAGGATGGCTGTAGCAGAGTGAGCCGGTGCTGACTCGGGAGAATTCCAGGGCTGACTCGGTTGATGGAATGATCGCAGAATAGTGGGATGAGGGTTAGCTGTTGGTGAGGGGACACATGCTGCCTGCCCTTGCTGAGGCGGCTACATCTGTTGATGGTACATTTGCTCCAGCATCTGCTTCATCACATTCATATCGAACCGGATCTCCTGAACCTCCCGATCTAACCGCCCATTGTTGCAGTTCCGCTGATTATTGGCTGCAGCCAATGTTGTTCGTTGTGCCGCAGAACCCTGACGGTTATTGGGTAGGTTTTGAACGCTTGCGCCGCCAGTCCTGTGATAGCAACCTCATTCAATTCTTCTTCTTAAACTGTTCTTCTAGTTAGCACCATAATTTCAATTGTGATTGGAATATGAAAAATGGCTTTTCGTACGGATCCCACAGATGGCGCTAAACCGTTGATGTAAAAAACTGGGTCAACCTCTTCCCGTACTTCGACTTGCAATATAATGAAGGAGAAAGAGAGACCCTAGCTAGGCCCGAGGGTCCTCTGATGCTTAAGTCAGTAAGGACTCAGGAAGAGGAGTTTTCTAGGGTTTTTTCTTGCGTACCTTTAATCCTGGAGAGCCCTCCTTTTATAGGAGTGAGAGGTCCCGGCATAAGGGGATTCTCTCCTGATTTACCGAGAGATTTGATCTAGTTACTATTTTGTTTATGGATATTTCCCAATCCCGAGATTTCTGGGGACGGGGGATCCTTTTACAAGATTCTCGGGACGGTGTTTAAGATTACACCGTCTCTTCTTTGCTTGACTCGGCTTTAATAGATTATCAATCTCGGCTGGCTTACAAAGAAAGTTATTTATCCACTGTCGAACGAATCCACATCGGTTTAGGACTGATGTTTTTCTTCAATCCAATTGCCGACACTGTAACCAACCTTACATAGGTCGGTTTCGTAGCCGGTTAGGTGGATTTCAGTTTTAGGGTCTTTAATAGGTCTCTTTAGACATTGCTGCCTCATTAACCGAGTCAACTTGATGTGTCTGACTCAAGGCTCTTGACTCTTTAGCTTAGGTTGGAATTCATGTCTTTTACCAATCCGAGCTAAGTCTCTCCTTTAAGTTTTATCTAATTTCGGTTTGAACTGTTGGCTCGGACTCTCAAATAATTTCATTAAAGCTGATCCATCCCATAATCGAGTTTCCGGCCTTATCATATTTTTCCCCAACCCACCTAATTCAAATCAAGCTGTCCAAATCATGGTCCCAGTTGATGAATAAAAATTACGATGATTTGATCACTTGAGAATGGGATTAGGAGACATTTATTAGACAGTAGAAAATAATGCCCTATTTCAGTTGACAAGTGTATATGAATCAGAAGTTAGTCGACTTAATGAGGTAATGTATGCCATGTGTACAATTTCTGAGTGCCTGTGCATCAAGAGCCGTACTCTGCCAGAGTATATTAGGATGGTCATTATAATAAAGCACTGTAAATGCCCAAAATAAGCATATTAGGAAGGTCAATTGGACTGGTTGGTCAATTGCTGTCAACTGTCCATTTGTTCTGGACCCAAGCGGCTACCTGATGGTGAAGTGGGCGTGGTTTTCAGATGTGACACCTACCTTGTTTGGATCCTTTTGGATTGTTGACGAGCAGCTCTAATCTTGAGTGGCTATGACTCATGTTCACGTGTGAGAAGTGCAATCAGCACGCATCATTGAAAGATATGAATAGCACTACAGGTACCGCGTGAGAGAGATAGAGAGAGAATAGCACCGCATGTTCTGAGAAA
This sequence comes from Magnolia officinalis, assembly GCA_021015155.1. Classification (NCBI taxonomy): domain Eukaryota; kingdom Viridiplantae; phylum Streptophyta; class Magnoliopsida; order Magnoliales; family Magnoliaceae; genus Magnolia; species Magnolia officinalis. The sequence goes on from JAJHSJ010000002.1 coordinate 110,039,431, forward strand.
GAGTTATGAATAGCACATGCACCGAGAGAGAGAGAGAGAGATATGAACAGCACCCCATGTACTGAGAGAATGAGAGAGAGGGGCTCTCTACGGCAAAGGAGACCACGTGAGTTGGTAGGCCCACATTTAAATAATTTGAATCTCCTCAACTTACTTTGTAAATAGTAATTTGACACGCGTTCATCATCTGAACCAACGGTCAAAATAGGGGACCACGTGGATTGGGGCCATCAGGACCTAGCTAGAGCCGGACGGTTCTGTCAGGGGCTCGGGCTCTGTGAGTCGTTTTTTTTCACACATTGCATGAGCTTAAAAATGAGGCACATGTAAGGCTGAAGTGTACCATACCACAGGAAGAAGTGGTTGACTAGTACTTACCATGGTGTTTATCTACCATCAACCTGTTGATAAAGTCACATGAATCTGGATTCAAAACTCCTTAAACCTAGCTACTTTGATGTTTATTTGCCATCTATCCTGCTCATGGATGATGAGAAAAATAAATATAAGCTTTATCCAAAACTTTTGTCGCCTTAGTAAGTTTTCAATATTAGTCTTTCAATCCCTATTGATTATGTGGTGTAGTTTACTTGAGCTTTCGATCCGACTCTTTTTTGGACCTGTCCTAAAATGATGTGTAAAAATAAATGGACCGTGTGAATAAAGTATATACATCATGATGGCCAACATAGCCCAAGATTGTCCGTATCTCGCTACGGCACAAAATTCGGATTGCATCCTACCCCTCTAGTTGGGAATGGGCAAAAGATCTGACAAGCCGCCATGATGTATGAATTTAATCCACACTGTCCATTCATTTTGCCATGGCATTTTATGAATTAAAGCCAAAAGTTAGGCAAATCCAAGGCTCAAATGGACCACACCAGAAGAAGAAGAGGTGATACTGATGCTCACAATTGAAACTTTCTTAGTGTACAAATATTAGCTCGATCCAAAACTTTTGTGGCCCACATATTTTTCAACGGTAGGAGTTTAATACCATTGTATGGTTCACTTGTGTCTTGAATATTCCTGAGTTTGAGCCTACTTCCTAAAATGATACCGATGAAACCAATATATCAAGTGGCCACTTGGATCCCCTCCCCGTTCCGAGCTGGAGACGGACAGGCAAGACGCAATCCGCGTTCCCAAAATTGGTCACATTCCTCGCCAGTTTTTAGATTTTAGATAAATTTGGACAGTTGATTATATTTCCTACCGATCGTTGATTTTTTTGCTACTGCCTTAAAGGCCTATTTGATTTTTTGGTTCAAGTATAATTATCATGTAAATGGATAATAATTACAAATCTGATGCCATTGTGACCACTTACGTTTTTAACACTTAAATCAAGAAATTTATAACATCAATATAAGGCCCATCGAGATGTATGTTACCTATCTATGCCGCTCATTTGTTATGCCAGCCAAATTGATGAAATGAGCAAAAATTGAGACAAATTGAAAGCTCAAGTGGACCACACCAAAGGAAACAACGGGAATTGAACACCTACTATTAAAAACTTACTGGGCCCCTTTAAAGGTTTGGATCAAGCTGATATTTGTGTTTTCTCCATATTCATGTCTGTGTGACCTCATGAACCGGTTAGATGATGAAAAAACATAAATGTGGGCTCAGTGAAGAAAATAACCTTCAATGGTGGACGAATTAAGGTAACCTTTCGTGTGACCCATTTAAGTGTTGGATATACCTCATTTTCTGGTTCATCCTCCAAAATGTTCCAATAAAATAGATGGCCAGTGTGGATATATCATATACATTACGGTAGGGTCCACATATTTAAGTCAACACTTTTGTTTTGATGAATTACTCTCGTTTTTCCTTGTTTACTTATTTACATGTGAAATCATTAGCGTGAATTTGGGTTATAATGCATCTGGATTTGGTTCACCATGTGAAATGTGTATGCATTGGCGTGCATGTATGCCGCGTGTACAGTGGCCTTCGCATGCGTGCCTCTGGATATCGATACCCTCTCATAGCATGAGCGCTTTCAAAAAAAAAAAAAAAAAAACCTTCGAGAAAAGATATTTTCAGGTTCAAACTTCAAGATTGTAAGGAAACAAGGCCCACCAGCAAACTTACAAAATGGTGCAGGAATCGACGTCCCACCGGCTCCTACTTCCTGCATTGACGGATATACCCCTGGAAATGCTGATGAGCAGACCGGTAAAGTCTTGAATATTGGGCCAGTGTGCATCAGATTCACCCCGTCAATCAGTTGTGCCACCACATTTTTTTTTACCATGGATCCTAAAAATCAGTCTAATCAACGACTTAGGTTAGCCACACCACTGGTGACGGTGTAAAATATGAGACCTGAAATGTCCTTATCTCTGGGAATCTATTCATCCCAGTCTGTCGCGTAAGATGGATGGATTAGATGTCAAGTACACATCATGGTGGACCCCACACACAGTTTGGATGGTTGGACTTCTAATTTTATAACCGTTACCCATGGTGTAGGTTTTGTAACGGCCTGATTTTTTGGCTTGGATTAAACACAGGATAGATACATCTGATGGACGGGATGGATTTCATCATAAGTAGTACATCTACATCAGTGATTAGTCGCCAACCCATGTGATTACACATCATTTTGAAAGCGACAATCATACGGAGAGCGTGCGTTAGCACCACGTGGAAGAAGGTGCATCAGATCTACCTAATTCATCAGGTGTACCGTTTCAGAAACTCTTGAAAAATGGCCGGTGGGAAAATATTCGAAGAATCCAACTACTTACAGCATGATTTCTATTACATGACATTCTGGATCTTCTATAATGTGCCTTCCATGGCCGGAATCAGTTACACCAAGTACCCCCTCTTTTTATCAAATCTCAAAACCCTTTCTAATTCAATAAGTAATCCCAGAACGCATTGATGATATATCCTTAGAACCTATTAAATTTCTTATGCATATTTGTAATTATATGTGAGATTTTGAAATTATTACAATATTTCTAAGTTAGGAGCTGAGGCCTACAATGGGGTGATCCATTCCATCCACCTTGTTGGGCAGCTCGCTGTAGGCGTCTGACAAATGTTACAGTGAATCTGAAAAGTTTCAACAGTGGGTGTTATTATCACTATTATTTTTTATTACACGAGCTTTGGATTAAGCTGATATTTGAGCCTTAACCCTAAAATAAGCCGGCAAAAAAGATGCGCAGCATGGATTATACACATATATCAATGTGAGCCCTTTAAGTTTGGCCTTGCCCATGCCAAAGGATCTGTCCACTCACTTTCTCAAATACGACGAGTACTGAATTAAAGGGATAATTTGGCCTAAAAAACTTCTCAAGACCTTTTAGAAGGCTACCCTCGAAATATTTGGAAAGGCGAATCTCTTTTGAGAATTTGACCATGCACGGCCGCACAGTTTTGTTCTTGGGATCGCCCCAAAAGGCCTCATACAGTATAGGGTGACAACTCTACATATAACCACCACAACTTCAGATGGCACTTCCGATGTGGGACAAAACTTCACCTTCACTGTGTGCACAGTAGCCTGCCAGCCACACAGTAGCCTGCCAGTCATCTTGGGGCCCGCCCACATGTGACCACAGTGACGGGGCGTCACAATATCCCCCACCGAGGGCAGAGCCGTCCTCGGCTCTGATACCATTTGTAACAGCCCACGCCCGCACTGTATGATATTGTCCGCTCTGGGCACAGCCCGCACGGTTTTGTTCTTGGGATCGCCCCAAAAGGCCTCATACAGTATACCATAAAAATTCCTGATAATACCGTGAGCTTTTAAATATGTTGGCTGTTTTCAAACCACTACTATTTTATCATCAAACAATCACAATGTCAATGCAAAATTTATTTAAAATTTCAAATTATCCCCTGCAATGCAATTATAAAAATATCAATTAATTAATAAAAACCCTTGTATTTTTACCAGATTTTTTATAACATCCAAAGAAAACCTCAAAATTTAAAAATCTCCCGAAAGATTTGAAAATTTTTGAACCAAGAAATTCTACTCTTGCTCCGGTTATAGACTCTCAAGAGTAACTTCGGTTCAAGGGTTCGAGTATCCATAGGTGGTGAAATCCCACTACTGCATGAGTGTGTGGGGGTGTGTGCGTGTGTAAAAAAAAAAAAAAAAAAAAGTCAGGCCAATTTTGACATGTTTACCAAAGTCTGCTTAACCCAACCTCACCAAAACTTCATCAAGCCCAAGCCAACCTAATCTATTAAATCGTAATATGTCATGCTTGATCAAACCGACCCAACTTGGCTCGACCCAATTCATGTTTGATTAGGGAATATGCGGCAAGAGGAATGCCCGCCTCAGCCTAATTGTAACGCCCTGAAATTCGGGGGTCGAGTATGAACTCAACTCCCGAGTTTCAACGCATCACTTATGCAACATACACAATGCTGGTTAAATGTTGTCTGAGTTAGCGCAATAAACATGAATGAGATTATACCAAAACAGTAATTCATACTCCAGTTCAATAGTATAATAGTAAGCGGAAGACTGAAATTTTATATTCAAAGTATGTAAAGTAACAAAATTTCTAAACTCCAGAGTATGAGTACTAACTGAGTACCAATATACATGTATTGTTTCTAAGTCAAAAACCAAAATACATTCCTCAAGAGAGGCCCTGAAAATCCCGCGATGCAGCCGGCCTAAGCAAAGCCGTCAGAATACTGCATGAAGGAGAACTCCTGATCCTCATCAAAGTCGAGCTCCGGCTCCTAAACCAAGGCGCCATCTACACCTGCGACAGAGTCTGGTGGGTGTTGTAAACACCGTCCCGTAACGTGGGAGTGAGTAGCTAACTCAGTGGAACATTAAAGCATAAGTTAACATGTTATCAAATCAATCAAGCAGTAATGATAAAGCAGTACAAATTAAACATTTCTAACTACTCTTGTTAAGTGCAAAAATGATATGACATGATGCTGTATGCCCTTGCCAAACCACCCTCAAGCGTCATCATCTTACGTTCGCGAATGTTTACTCCCTCAGTGCGCCACATCTACAAAGCACATGCGGTGCGATGATGCTCATGATTACCAAGTTTTTATTAGTCCATTTCAAACAGCAGTATTGGGAAACTAAGGTACTTCCCTTGTATCATTCACAACATGATCCATTCTAGGGTCGTCAATCCTAGATAATCTCATACGATATTATGGTTTGAGAAGCGTAGTGAAGGCATCGCAAAGGGCTCGTCACCCGTCAGCGTGGATACAGATCTCACCGTATGCGGCTCAATTGCTGGCCGTCAGCTCGAGTACAGATCTTACCGTACTCGGCTCAATCACTAGCCGTCAGCTCGAGTACAGATCTCACCGTACCCGGCTCAACTCACACTCTAGTTGCTGTGAAAGACTCGTGGCCAATCACAGACCCTTGGAGTGTACTCGATGATACTACGGAGGACACGTCGCCCGTCAGCACGAGCACAGGTCTCACCGTACTCGGCTCTCGCCGTAAGTATCGATAACTCGAATACAGTGTCCCATACCACCATATTCGGCTCATGAGTTTGGTTGCGCAATGGTCACTACGGGGAGGCACAAGGCCCCAGCGTAGGCCGACAGCTCGACCACGGTGTCCCATACCACCATGCTCGGCTCATGCGACTTAGCGGATCTAGGTACCTTGGTTAAACGGGGATCGCCACTGGTAAGTTTGGTACCCTAGGTTCAAGCAGTAGCGACCAAACATGGTGAACACATTAGTACATTTCGGTTTACTTGACGAGCCTAACTAGCTCGAGCGCACCACAAGTTGAGCGATATGGAGCGCAAAAGCACTCCGTATGGCCAACCACTATCGCCAACCGAAGTACGACTCGGGTTCGCCAGACACGTCTGTTGTGGCGATACAAATCTCAGCCACAACCGCAAGTCTGGTACCGAATGTTTGGACTATAGACATAGTCCCAAACTCAAACAGCTTTCATCAATAGCATGTGGAGTAAAGCATGAAGACAAGCAATACAAGCATGTTAGCAGGCATGTTATAAAGCATGACGTGAAACATGATGTAAAGCATGTTGTAAAGCATGTAGTGAAGCATGTTGTGAAGCATGTAGTAAAGCACTATCCACATAGGGATACAATTACATACACATTACAGGCGAGTGGTTCTAGCGAACCACCGCATGGAGGGAAACCTACTTGTCTCTAAGGGAGTCGGGAATCCCATATCAGCACCTCTCTAAGGCACTAATACATGCACATTTGCGCACACGAGCGTTTACACAAATACTTAGAATACACTATTTCAAACATACCTGACGTATGTTAACAAAATACGTGTTAGGGTTGTCTCTCTACGCCGCGTGAGTATTTTACCCATGTATCTCACAATCATACAGCAAATAATCATTACAATTGCATTTCCAAAATCCGCACGTATGCGGTATTTCTAAAATACACAATTTCAACATACATGACATTTACACATGAACTGTATTTTTGCGATTCCTTTCGCCAAACTAGTATTTTACCCATATATTATATAATCATACATTAAATAAACATGTCAAACATTTTCTCAAAAAATATACGTATACGGTATTTCTACGTATATCTAGAGTATGTGAAATTCCATATTCTACATCGCTAATCGAAACAGGAAACGGAAAGCACTTTGTACATGTGCATTTCACGCAGATCATGAATCTATCATTATCTGACAATGAAAGCGTTGAAAACGTAACTTATACACTTAAAGTCCTCACCTTGGCCCTTGGAATTCCAACGAATCAGCAAGGGTATTGGAGCTTCCGTATACGGGTGTTTCCTAGCCTAAAGAGTGGAACCGATTAGCTTTTTCATATCCTACAACGTCCTACCTTAAATCAGACCTAGGGTTAGGGTTTCTTACCTTCAAATGGGATGGATACCGCCGGGAAAACACTTGGAATAAGGCGGTGTAGGCGTGTGATGAGTGGAAGCAGCAGGAGGAAGATCGGCTACAAACTCCAAGCCTTTCTCTCACTTTTCTCTCTCTCCTCAGGGTTTCTCTCCCAAATTCGTATGGCTGTGAGAGGGGCTATTCTAAGCCCCTTTTATAGCCAAAACATGTCTAAAATAGACTCAGGTCAAGGGTGGCTGCATATATAGGCAGTTCACCACTTTCCAAGCTCAAAAAGGATGTTCTGGTGGCCCTCCTTGAGCGAACGTCAGACTTAAGCTCACCATCTATGGATCTACGTGGGATTACGTTTTCGACTCGATCGGATTCCCAGATCGCACGTGACGGACCACTTTCAGTTCAACGGTCAGTGGGCCACGATCAGAAATTCTAAGTACATGTAAATGTTCCTGAAATTTTTCTTAATCCGAGGGTGTAATTTGGTCTGATTCTGACGGTCAGGTTGCTTAATACTGACGCGCAATCGAATGATGCCAGATCACTATTCCTGATATTTTTATTTGGATGGGAATAGTGTTTTTTTTCACACTCCCTCGCTCCGGATCGAAATAAATGGCCGTGGGACATCGGAATCATCTGATTTTTGAGATGATTGTCAAGCCCAGTGGGGCGGTCCTAGTTCCTTAGCTTCGTGTTATCGGACTCCCGATGTTCGATCTAGACCTAATACGAAGTTTCGTTTCATTCCCGAGAGCAGACGGGTAATGAGTTTGGCTCTAGACTTTAGGGTAACCTAGAGTCACTAATTCTGCAAGTTTTGGGTCTTGCAGATCGCATTTAAAGCAATCCCAACGGATTTCATAGCTAACCGAGTTTAGTACTTAGTTAACTTTGTTAAATTTCTAAGGATTTAATCTTACGTGATTTCTGGTCGAGGTGGTACTCGACCCAATGTACGGAAATTTACAGGTCGTT